>AWOL01S0030143.1:47099-79863 GCA_000715115.1 Nicotiana otophora
TATATATATATATATATATATTAAGTTTTGAAAAGTCAAAGAGGTCCTAGCTTGGCACCCTAGCATTGGACCTTCTTTCGATGTTTATATCTTTTTATCTGGATGTTTTATGAACGAACGATTAAGAGAGTTGAAAACTAAATTCCAAGACCTTCAATTGGGCATATAATACATCCCAAAAAGACCTCATATAGCACACAAAATATATTGCTCAAAAAGCTTCAATGACACACCTACTTGTCACCTATCCAGTCTGTACGGTCTCACGAAACTGCAAATATCTCTCTACTCTGAAGTCGTATCGATGAACGGTTTAATGAGTTAGAAGCTAGACTTGTAGATATTCAATTTTATATGTGAATCATCCCGTAATTCAAATTATATTTGGAGAAAAGCTCCGCTACATTTGACCTAATATTCAATACATTTTTTAATGTAACTTGTGATGACTTTTGCCAACCTTTTTTTCACAACTCGCTTGACTTTAAAACGTAACACATGACTATCATAAGCCTAAAATAACTCATAACATAACCTCTTTATGACGTTAATAGCCCTAGTATCACCCCAAAAGTACATGTAATAACATTCCCAACTTGTCGACATTCAACGAAATTTATTTTCTTCAATTGGTTTAGCTTCTAAGCCTTTCAACCCTCTTGGTACTTGTTATCCATGATCTTAAGTATTTGTAACCTCCAAGTTAACATGATTAACTTACTTTATGTAATTTCAAAGATGATCTCATTCCTGAGCTTACATCAATTAACTTATGACGTACTCTCACGTACAAAAATATGAGGTGTAACACTTGTCTCAAACCATAAGCATGCAGTCACGTATGTTCGTACCACATGAAGAATAAATAGCTCATTTTCAAAGACTAACTTGATAAGGGCTTTTATTCATTGCGATTTTAAATGGGTGTATAAATGCAGTCACATATGCAGTCATGTTTTGGTGTAACAAAAGAGAGCTTCGATGTGTGACAACTCTTTTAAATGGTTGTTAAAAGAGAAGAGTCGCCACCTAACGATTTTAAGGTGCGTTAGGGCACCTATTTGCAAATGAATCTGATTTAACTTTTCTACGTCACCAAAGATCGGATAAGGATTCAAATTACCTCAAAGAGAAGGTGTTAGGCACTCTTTGAGGTCCACAACTGTAGGTCCCAACCGAAGTTTACATTATGTGTATTATTAGATTATAACTCTCGTATGTGATCATATAAGCGTAGGAAGACAAAGAATTTGAAGGTTCTATTATGAACAAGTGTAAGGAAAATCGGACAACAATTAAGCTTTATAGATAATCAGTATAAGTATTTAGAGGTTATACGGTACAACTTAATTGTTCTAAATTCAACGACTAAGTGTGAACAATAATCATATAAAGGAGGGGGTCCTAAGTTTTTTAGCCTAAAGGATCACCCCGTGCAATATAAACAATACTTCGCAACTCCCTTAGGGTATGGGTTGCTCATATTATTCAGTGGGCACAGACTATCATCTTCTGCTATCCAATTACTATGTTAAAGTAATTTACCTGAAGTGTTCTAATTCAATTCTAAACCGTGTACTATGCGTGCACTACCCGTCCCATTCCTATGGTCCAAGAGGTTTTGGACCTACTATTTGGGTAGTTCTAGACTTCGCTTAGGGTGCTCAAAATGATAAAACTAGGCATACATTCAAAACATATAGGACTTCACATAAAGACAATTAAGGTCCCAAGTTAGCCTTCACACATAAACAACAAATGCACGCGACATATTAGACAGTAGATAGTTTTAGCAGTTAAGTAACATTATAGTTGTTAAGTCCTATAGACATGGTTTCTAAGTGATTCTGATCTCCATCATTGCACATTTAGCAGTGCAGCCTTAGGCTAACAAATTTGCAGATTAAGGCATTACAAACCTACATGCATGATATCTAAATATTGTGCAATGAGGCAGTAAAACAACTTCGAAATCCCATAATTAACAATTTCTTATGCGAGTGACAATATACTATTGGCAGGATTTCTAATAGTTGATAGTCGCAATTGATTTTATAAGATTTTATCCTTATAGGAATGATTTCTATGTATGGAAACACAATGAAGTAACAAAGTAGTTGATTAATTAATTAAGACTCTGTAGTTGTGATATCCAAGTTAACAGCATACCAAGACAATAGAAGTGACTGATTGATTAGTTGAAATATAGACATGGTATCTAAATGAGCGTTAGCAAAATAATGTTATTGTATCATATAGGCATGTTGTCTAAGTGTGCACAGTAATAGACATGGAAAACAGGTATGGCGAGTACTAACATGCTTTGAATACTGTACGAGTGAAGTGTGTGTGATCCCTATAGGCATGATTCTATTAGTTTACAGAAATAAAGCACGCTAAACGAAATAACAAATAAGGCATGCTAAACGAAATAGCAAATAAAATACATAGACCCTATAAGCATATTTTCTACTCTTTTATGCAAGCATTAGAATACCCCGGCCCTATTTTGCACTAATTTCCCCATCAATTAGTTGTACAAGCTATTACAAATTACTTTAAATAATTACAAGCCCAATACAAATGTAAAATAACCCAGTAATAAATCTGGGCCTTCAAACATGCTTAGGACTTTATGCGGACAACATGCCAAAACTCTAGGTGCAGACAGTATGATTCGAACCCTCAATACCAAAGGCAGGCCCAAACGAATAACTTACTTACCCAAATGAATGCCAAACTTAGCCATACATGTGACAAAATACACATCGAATTAATTAAACAGATTTGAAGCTTAAACACTTAGTTCTTAGAGCTGTGACTAACAACGTCTCTATCCAAGACATATAGACAAGATCATACTAAAATCGGAAGGCACACAAAAAACATATGACACAGTTTTATGATTGTAATTCATAAAACAAAGTTTAAGAATGACAAGATTGACCATCATAGGATATGTAACGATTTGACAGGTCGTTTTGAGTGTACTAGCCCTGATCCCCTATTTATTACCTCATATGTGTTATATTATAGTTATGTGACTCGCCTATGTGTTTGGTTTTGGTTTTGGTTTTGGTTTTGGGTGAGTTTCAGAGTGAAATGGAATACATAGTCCCTAAGTTGGAAGGTTAAGTCATAGGAGTTGACCGTAGTTTGACTTGTGTGAAAAAGACTCTGAAATAGAGTTTTGATGGTTCTTATAGCTCCGTATGGTGATTTTGGTCTTAGGAGCACTTCCGTATGTTATTTTGGAGGTTCATAGGTCGTTTCAGTGTGATTTGGCGAAAGTTGGAAATTAGAGGAATTTGAGAAGTTTGACCGGGAGCGGACTTTCTTGATATCGGGGTCAGATACCAATTTTGAAAGTTGGAATAGGTCTGTAATGTTAATTATGACTTGTGTGCAAAATTTGAGGTCAATCAGAGTAGTTTAGGTATGAATCAGCGTTGGTTTTGGAAGTTCATAAGTTCTTAGGCTTGAATCGATGCGCGATTCATGATTCCTGTGTTGTTTTATGTGATTTGACTTTTCGCACATGTTCGTATGATGTTTTAGGACTTGTTGGTATGCTTGATTGAGGTCCCGGAGGCCTCGGGTAAGATTCTGACCATGTTCTGCGCATTTCAGATCATTGAGGAATTGATGAAATTCTGGTTTCCTCTTATGCGATCGCGATCGTGAAGCTTTGAGAGTCGCATGCATAGATTTTTTCTGTGCGATCGTGAAGCTTGAGAGATCAGTGAATGGGCAGGTGGACGCTTAGCTCTATGCGATCGTGAAGGTTGGCACACAATCGCGTAGCTTTGGAAAAGTTCTCACTGCCTTCGCGACCAGTCTTCCGCGTTCGCGTATATGGTTTTTGAGCTGATGGAAATATGTTCTTCACGATCGCGAAGGAAATTCCGTGATCGCATAGTGTAAATAACTGGCAGTAGAACTTAATTTGAAATCGAGGATTTATTTCATATTTCACAATTTGAACTTAGAGAGCTCGGTTTGAGGCGATATTTCGAAGGATTTTCTGAGGGATTATTGGGATAAGAGTTCTTAACTCGATTTTGATTAAATTTCACTAATCTATCATTGATTTTATCATGTAATTGGGGATTTGAGTTGGAAAAATTATTGAAAAGTGGTAGAACTTCTTAGGCTAAACTTTTGAGTTTTGAAAGGAGAAATGAGATCGGATTTGAATAATGCTTGTATGGTTGGACTCGATATCGAATGAGTGTTCAGTTTTTGTAATTTTGGTCGGGTTCCGAGGCACGGGCCTGGGTTGTCTTTTTGCGGCAATTTTTCAATTCCTTACTAAGAACATAATTTCATTATTTAAATTAGTTTCCTATAGTTATATTTATAGTATGAAATTATTTTGGATAGATTTGAGCCGTTCGAACTTGGAGAATCGAGGGAAAGGTTTTCTAATTGATTGATTTAGCGTGGTTTGAAGTATGTGACTTGTCTAAAGGAAAGTTTCCTTAGGATTTGGTATTGTTGTGATAATTGTGATATGTGGAGGCCGTGTACGCAAGGTGACGAGTGCGTACATGGGCTAAATGTTGAGATTCCGATTTTAGCTACGTAGTTTCCTTTTCATTCTTTAATTGAGTTACTTCAGCACGTTATAGTCACCATGTTTAGTCTAATTTCACATGTCTACTTGTCTTATCTCTTATTTGCAACTTGTCCTACATGTTTAGTTGAATTACTTGCTTTCTTTAATTCTGTATTCGTTATTTAACTGTGGGATTCTTTACTTGAAATTTACCATCCTTGGAATATCTTGCTGTTGAGTTTGGTATTGAGTTGCAAAGGCCGTGGTTTCTATTAAGGCAAAGTGTAAGTTGTGAAATATCATTTTATTATGTTGTTATGTTTTGGAACACGTATTATTGTTAAGAGGATTGTTTGGGTGTTTGCACGAGGTTTCTGCCGTGCTGTTATTACTATTGATACGTATGCGGTAGTATAATATCTGGGTGTTGAAACACACGTGGTAAAATAAGGTGGGATTGATACGCGTGGCTAGTAGGGTAGCTACTAGAATCCATGCTATGTGATAAGGTGGGCTAAAACCCGGGGTGCTATTTCGAGAAAAATGATTTTCAAAACTAAATGTATAGGCTCCCACGGTGATATAAGGAAAGAATGTGAGTTACTTTTATAATTTGGGACTACGAGGCGGTACATCGGTAGTGGATCTTGTTGAACTTTCTTTATTTGTTGTATTTATTTTGGTTGTTGTTTCCTTAACATGTAAATCCTTGTTTACTTCTGTGCTGTATTAACTCTCTTGATTTTGTGTTGTTAACTTTCCGTAAATTCTTTATTATTTCACTTCCTTTGCCAACATCATTATCTCGTTATATCTTCTGTCTTGTTTCTTATTATCTCTAGTAGGGCCTTGACCTGACCTCGTCACTACGCTACCAAGGTTAGGCTTGGCACTTACTGGGTACCGTTGTGGTGTACTCATACTATGCTTTTGCATATAGTTTTGTGCAGATTCAGGTATATCTTATCAGTCCCAACACTAGTGCGCTGAGTTGCATTTGGAGACTTCAAGGTACACCTTCCCGCGTCCGCAAGCCTTGGAGTCCCCTTCTATCCTATTCTTCCTTATTTCATTACACTTTTATAGACAATGATGTATAGGATTGTCCAGCACTGTATCTAGAGCTTGTGACTTATATTTCACCATGTTTTGGGACTTTTACATTTGGTATACAAATTTTATTTATGCAAAAGTTGTAGTTTTGAGATTAAGGTTGTTATTTCAATTATTCTGCATGTTGACAGGCTTACATAGTTTTAGACACTAGGTAGCGTCACGACTTCCTACGGAGGAAAATTTGGGGTCGTGACAGGTTTGTATTAGAGCTCTAGGTTCATAGGTGTTATGAGTTACAAGAAGGTTTAGTAGAGTCTCGCGGATCAGTACGGAGACGTCTGCACTTATCTTCGGGAGGCTATGGAACTGTTAGGAAAAGCTTCACTTCTTTGATTCCTTGCCGTGCGAAATTGTTGACTTTGGGATTCTAAACTTCTGTCTTTCTATTCTCTCATAGATAGTGAGGACATGCACAACCGAATCAGATGACCATACACTCGAGCCCCCTGCTAGAGTTGCGAGAGGCCGGAGCCGGGGTAGAGGCCGTGGTGAAGCCAGAGCACCTGGACGAGCTGTAATAGAGGAGCCACCAGTAGCTCCAGCTGGAGAGCAGGCACCTGAGATGCTTGTTACTTCTCCAACACTTTAGGAGACTCTCGCCCAGTGTCTGAGCATATTCGGCACTTTAGCTTAGGTGGGGTTGATTCCACTTGCTCATGCCATATCATAGGTCGGGGGTAAGAGCACAAACTTTCTCCGCCCGTACCCCAAAGCAGCGGGTCTAGGTTGACCAGATCCTAGAGGTCATACCAGTGCAGTCAGTCGCCCCAGTTCAACCTGAGGTTAGGGCATCAGTTTCTGAGGGAGAGTAGCTCAGGCTCGAGAGGTACACGAAGTACCACCCTCCTACTTTCAGCGGCTTGTCTTTAGAGGATACCCAAGGTTTTCTTGAGGAGTGCCACTGTATTCTCCATACTATGGGTCTTGTAGAGTCTAGTGGGGTTGCTTTCACTACATTTCAAATTAAGGGAGCGACTTATCAATTGTGGTGAGCATATGTGTTGGGTAGTCCGACTGAGGCAACTTTACTTACTTGGACTCAGTTCTCGGATATGCTCTCGAGGGAGTTTGTTCCCCAGAGTCTCAAAGTTGCATGGCGCACAGAGTTTGAGCAGTTGCGCTAGGGTTCTATGACCACGTCAGAGTATGCGGTCCGTATCAATGATTTGGCTAGGTATGCACCAGCCTTGGTTACTACTGTTAGAGAGTGAGTCCATCAATTTATCAAGGGGCTCAACCCCGGTATCATATTTAGCATGCCCCGAGAGTTGGAGATGGACATCTCATACCACAAGGTAGTGGGGATCGCTAGGAGATTTGAGGGTATGTGGACCTGGGAGAGAGAGGATAGGGAGGCCAAGTATTTCGGCCACTCCTAGGCCTTAGGCTTCCTAATATGCACCGCCATTGTCTATTGCACCTCCTGCACGGAGTGGTTTCAGCGGTCAATCCAGCCGATCAGGCCCAAGGCAGCCACAACATCCACGTCCTACGAGAGCCTATTTTAAGTGTGGTGACACTCGTCATATGGCGAGGGATTGCCCCAGACTCAAGAAGGGTGCACCTCCACAAACTACTTAGGCTCCGCGTGTTCCACCGGGTTCTCAGGCCATGGTTACCACACTAGTTTCCACTCTACCTACACAGCCATCTCAAGGTGAAGGTCGAGTAGGTAGAGGTTGCCCTAGAAGGGGAGGCCAGGCCAGATACTATGCTCTTCCTGCTAGGACGAAGGCAGTTGAGAAGTGGTGTAATTCTTATCTAGCCTTCGTAAGGGATGTCAGTGTTGATACTCCCACCATAGAGTCAGTTCCGGTACTGAGGAATTATCCAGATGTATTTCCGGTGGATCTTCAGAGCATGCCGTCGTACAGGATATAGATTTTGGCATTGAGTTGTTCACGGGCACTCAACCCTTTTCTATTCTACCCTAATTATCGCCACTTGAACAAGGTTACAGTGAAGATCAGATATCCATTACCACGTATTGATGACCTATTTGATTAGCTACATGGCGCCAGAGTGTTCTCTAAGATTGACTTGCATTCAAGCTATCATCAATTGAAGATTCGGGAGCTAGATAACTCGAAGACTGCCTTCAAGACTTGGTATAGTCATTACGAGTTCCTTGTGATGTCATTCGGGCTGACCAACGCCCCAGTAACATTCATGCACTTAATGCACAGTGTATTTCAACCCTATCTTGACTCATTCATCATTGTGTTTATTGACGACATTTTGGTGTACTCCCGGAGTCGGGAGGATTATGAGCAGCACTTGAGGACCGTGCTCTAGACCTTGGGAGAAAAGAAGTTATATGCAAAATTTTCAAAGTGTGAATTTTAGATTGATTCGGTAGAATATTTGGGCCATGTAGTGTCGAGTAAGGGGATCAAGGTAGATCCGAAGAAGATTGAAGCAGTGCAGAGTTGGACCAGACCGTCTTCAGCTACAGAGATCTAGATTTTTCTTGGTTTGGCGGGGTATTATTGTCGATTTGTAGAGGGCTTCTCGTTTATTGCATCACCTATGACCAGACTAACCCAGAAGAGTGATTCGTTCAGGTGGACCAAGGAGTGTGAGGAGAGCTTTCAAAAGCTCAAGAAATATTTGACTACAACTCTAGTGTTGGTGTTGCCTTCGGGTTTGGGGTCTTATACTGTGTACTGTGATATGTTGCGTATTGGTCTCGGTGCAGTGTTGATGTAGGACGGTAGGGTAATTGCCAATACGTCTAGACAACTGAAGGTGCATGAGAAGAATTATCATGTTCACAATCTTGAGTTAGCAGCTATTGTTCATGCCTTGAAGATCTGGCGGCACTATTTGTACGATGTCCCTTGTGAGGTCTACATCGACCACCAGAGTCTACAACATCTATTCAAACAAAATGATCTTAACTTGCTGCAACGGAGGTGGTTAGAGTTGCTTAAGGACTATGATATCACCATTCTATATCATCTCGGGAAGGCCAATGTGTTGGCCGATGCCTTGAGTCGTAAGGCTGAGAGTTTGGGTAGCTTAGCATATCTACTGGTAGTAGATAGGCCATTAGCCTTGGATGTTCTGGCCTTGGCCAACCAGTTTTTCAAATTGGATGTTTCTGAGCCAAGTTGCATTTTGGCTTGTGTGGTTTCTCGGTCTTCTCTTTATGATCGTATCAGAGAGCGTTAGTATGATGACCCCCATCTTCTTGTCCTCAAGGACACAGTTCAGCATGGCGATGCCAAGGAGGTCACTATTAGGGATGATGATGTATTACAGATGCAAGGCAGTCTGTGTGTGCCCAATGTAGATGGATTGCGTGAGTTGATTCTCCAGGAGGCTCACAGTTCGCGGTACTCTATTCATCCGAGTGCCGCCAAGATGTATCTAGAATTGAGACAACACTATTGGTGGAGGCGGATAAAGAAGGACATAGTGGAATATGTAGCTCAGTGCCTAAGCTATCAGCAAGTGAAGTATGGGTATCAACGGGTAGGTGGATTACTTCAGAAGCTAGATATTCCAGAGTGGAAATACGAGCGGATTACTCTGGATTTTGTTGTTGGGCTCCCACGGACTCAAAGGAAGTTCGATGCAGTTTGGGTGATTGTGGATAGGTTGACCAAGTCAGCTCATTTCATTCCAGTGGTGAATACTTATTCTTCAAAGCAGTTGGCTCAGGTTTATATTCGCGAGACCGTCAGGCCTCATAGCGTACCGGTATCTATCATCTCTGACTAGGGTACGCAGTTTACATCGTGGTTCTAGAGGGTTGTTCAGCATGAGTTAGGCACGCGGGTGGAGTTGAGCACATTATTTCACCCTCCGACGGACGGACAGTCCGAGCGCACTATTCATATATTGGAGGATATGCTTCATGAGTGTGTGATGGAGTTTGGGGATTCTTGGGATCAGTTCTTGCCACTCGCGGAGTTTCCCTACAACAACAGTTACCAGTCGAGCACTCAGATGGCCCCGTATGAGGCTTTGTATGATAGGCAGTGCTCGTCTCCAGTGGGTTAGTTTGAGCCGTGTGAGGCTTGGCTATTGGGTACAGACTTGGTTCAGGATGATTTGGAATTCATAATCGACTTCGTACAACCCAATCTAGACAGAAGAGTTATGTAGATAATAAGGTTCTTGATGTTGCATTCATGGTTGGGGAGCAGGTCTTGCTCTGGGTTTCGCCATGAAGGGTGTTATGAGGTTCGAGAAGAAGGAAAAGTTGAGCCCTAGTTATATCAGACCATTTGTGATACTCGAGAGGATTGGGGAGGTGACCTACAATCTTGCACTACCACCTAGTCTAGCTGCAGATCATCCAGTGTTCCATGTTTCTATGCTCTAGAAGTATCACGACGATCCGTCTCATATGTTGGATTTCATCCCAGTCCAATTGGACAATGATTTATCTTATGTTGAGGAGCCGGTGGCTATTTGGGACAGGCAGGTTCAAAAGTTGAGATCGAGGAACATTACTTCAGTAAAGGTTCAGTGGAGGGGTCATCCAGTCGAGGAGGAGACTTGGGAGACCGAGCATGATATGCGTAGCCATTATCCCCACCTTTTCACCACTTCGGGTATGTCTCTGTACTCGTTCGAGGACGAACGTTTGTTTTAAGAGAGGGAGGATGTAACTACCCAGCCGATCAGTTTGAGTGTACTAGCCCTGATCCCCTATTCATTGCCTCCTCTATGTTATATTGTAGTTATGTGACTCGCCGGGGTATTAGGTTTTGGTTTCGGGTGAGTTTCAGAGTGAAATGGGACACATAGTCCCTAACTTGGAATGTTAAGTCGTAGGAGTTGACCGTAGTTTGTCTTATGTGAAGACGACTCCGGAATAGAGTTTTGATGGTTCTGATAGCTCCGTATGGTGATTTTGGTCTTAGGAGCGCGTCCGTATGTTGATTTGCAGGTCCGTAGGTCATTTCGGCGTGATTTGACGAAAGTTGGATATTGGAGGAATTTGGGAAGTTTGACCGAGAGTGGACTTTCTTGATATAGGGGTCGGATCCCGATTCCGAAAGTTGGAATCGGTCTATAATATCAGTTATGACTTGTGTGCAAAATTTGGGGTCAATGGGAGTTGTTTTGGTATAAATCGGCATTAGTTTCGGAATTCGAAAGTTCACATATTCTTAGGCTTGAATCGACGCGCGATTCGTGATTCTAAATTTTTTGATCTGATTTGACGCTTCGAGCGTGTTTGTATGATGTTTTAGGACATTTGGTATGCTTGGTGTGATTCGGACCATGTTTGGTGCATTTCGGATCAGTGAGGAATTGCTGAAGTTCTGGTTCTCTTTAGTTCTGGTTTCCTCTTACCCGATCGCGTATAAGAGGTCTCGATCGCGAAGCTTTGAGACTAGCAGGTGTGGACTAGTTCTATGCGATTGCGAAGCTTGAGAGATCAGTGAATCTCGATCGCATGGTAGTTGCCGCGTTCGCAGTGGAGGAAGGGAGGACCTGGGCAGGTGGAGGCTTTGTTCTATGCGGTCACGAAGGTGGGCACACAGTCGCGTAGCTCTGGAAAAGTTCTCACCGCGTTCGCGACCAGTATTCCGCGTTCGTATATAAGGTTTTTGAGCTGATGGAAATTTTGTTCTTCACGATTGGAAGGAAAATCCGCGATCACGTAGTGTAAATAACTGGGCAGCAAATCTTAAGTTTGAAATCGAGGGTATATTTCATATTTCACAATTTGGACTTAAAGAGCTCGGTTTGAAGTGAAATTTCGAGGGATTTTCAGAGGGATTGTTAGGGTTAGAGTTCTTAACTTGATTTGATTAAATTCCATTAATTTTTCATTGATTTTATCATGTAATTAGGGATTTGAGTTGGAAAAATAGGGGCAAAGTGGTAGAACTTTTTAGGCTAAACGTTTGAGTTTTGAAAGGCGAAATGAGATCAGATTTGAATAATTCTTGTATGGTTGAACTCGATATCGAATGGGTATTTTATTTTTTATTATTTTTGTCAGGTTCTGAGACATTCGAGGACGAATGTTTCTGGGGGGGAGGGATGTTACATCTCGCGTTTTCGTACGTTAAAAGTTTCATCTTTAGTTAATTAACGTAGACTCGAGGATGAGATGATCTTGAGGTTAACGTATTTATGCTATTTATAATAAGCGGTAAGTAAGTGCCATAAAAGATAAAGAGTACATGAATTAAAAAAACGAGTTTCGTTGAAGGTTGTCGATTTGGGATGAGATACGGTCCGAGCTATAATACACGATACTTATGGGCTAGTACCATACAAGGTACCATACGAGGGCCCAGGTTGACTTTTGTGGGAGGTTTTTCAATTCCTTGCTAAGATCATAATTTCATTATTTAAATTAGTTTCCTATAGTTATATTTATAGTATGAAATTGTTTTGGCTAGATTCGAGTCGTTTGGAGTTGGAGAATCGAGGGAAAGTCCTTTTAATTGATTGATTTAGCATGGTTTGTGATAAGTGACTTGTCTAATCTTGTGTGGGGGAAATTCCCCTTAGGATTTGGTATTGTTTTGATAATTGTGATATGTGGAGGCCGTGTACGCAAGGTGATGAGTGTGTACACAGGCTAAATTTTGAGATTCCGATTTTAGCTACGTAGTTTCCTTTTTATGCTTTAATTGAGTTACTTCAGCACGTTATAGTCACTATGTTTAGTTTAGTTTCACATGTCTACTTGTCTTATCTCTTATTTGCAACTTGTCCTACATGTTTAGTTGAATTACTTGCTTTCTTTAATTCTGTATTCATTATTTTACTGTGGGATTCTGAACTTGAAATTTGCTATCCTTGGAATATCTTACGGTTGAGCTTGGTATTGAGTTGCAAAGGCCGTGGTTTCTATTGAGGAAAAATGTAAGTTGTGAAATATCATTTTACTGTGTTGTTGTTTTTTGACACACGTGTTATTGTTGAGAGGAATGTTTGGGTGTTTGCACAAGGTTTCTGCCGTGTTGTTGTTACTATTGATACGCATGCGGTGGTATAAGGTCTGGGTGTTGAAACGCATGGGGTGAGATAAGGCGGGCTTGATACGCGTGGATAGTAGGGGAGCTACTAGAAGCCATGCAGTGTGATAAGGTAGGCTAAAATGCAGGGGTGCTATTTCGGGAAAATAATTTTCAAAACTAAATGTAAAGGCTTCCACGGTGATATAAGGAAAGACTGTGAGTTACTTTTATGATTTGGGACTACGAGTCGGTACCTCGGTAGTGGCCCTTGTTGAGCTTTCCTTATTTGTTGTATTTGTTTTGGTTGTTGTTTCCTTAACATGTAAATCTTTGTTTCCTTCCGTGCTGTATTAACTGTCTTGATTTTGTATTGTTAACTTTCCGTAAATCCTTTATTGTTTCACTTCATTTGCCAACATTGTTATATCGTTATATCTTGTGTCTTGTTTCTTATTATCTTCAGTAGGGCCTTGACCTAACCTCTTCACTACTCTACCGAGGTTAGGCTTGGCACTTACTGGGTACTGTTATGGTGTACTCAAACCACACTTCTATATATGTTTTTGTGCAGATCCAGGTACATCTTATCAGTCCTAGCACTAGTGTGCTGAGTTGCATTTGGAGACTTGAAGGTACACCTGCACGCATCCATATGCCTCGGAGTCACCTTCTATCATGTTCTTTTTTATTTCATTAAAGATTTATAGACAATGATGTATAGGATTGTCCAGCACTGTATTTAGAGCTTGTGACTTATATTTCACCAGGTTTTGGGAGTTTTACATTTGGGTTACAGATTTCATTAATGCAGTTGTTGTAGTTTTGAGATTTTAAGTTGTTATTTCAATTATTCCGCATGTTGACAGGCTTACCTAGTTTTAGAGATTAGGTGTCATCACGACTTCATATGGAGGAAAATTTGGGGTCGTGATAGGATAGTAAACCATTCCAAAGAGTTTCAAAATGAAGCATGATTCAGGATCAACCTAAAGAACTTTAGATGAGGATCTAGCAGAATCATAGAGAAGAAGCAAGTAGAGCACAACCTTCACATGAAAGTGTCTATCATGAAAAACCTAATGAAAATAGCAAAACCAAACAGGTTGATGGACATGGTGTACAAACAATCCTTAATTAAGCATGAAAAGTCATGAACATGAAAAATATGAGTCATAGCACAAAGACTTAAACAATACCAGAATTCATAGTAGGCAAGGATACACCAAGATCTAAATTACACATAGAAGAAAAGTTGGTTATTGCAATTTTACCTTGTAGGCTTTAGGCAGTACTAATCAGGCATAGAGCACATTTTAAAGTTTACAAATAGCAAGGAAGCATATTATGCTAAACATTGAGACAATATTGTAACATGGGATGATCATGGGTCAATTTGCAGAGAAATAGTAGGTTATACATAAAGGATTCAGCAGAAGAGACTCATTAAGGCAACTTCTAGGCAAGAACTAGTTCCCTAGGAGTTCCAGTACAAAAGTTCAAGGTAAGGCATGATAATGGATTCATAACAAACATCCAATATAAGAATTCGAGCATACATAAACATGATAGTCTCAAACAAGCATAACAATCTGAAAATCTTCCAAATTGAATACACTAAATGAACATATATAGACTTATAAAAATTCTAATGAAGAATTTCAAAGCAAGGTCGACATAGTGTCATATTGGTTTGTAAGAGTTCAAATAAGTTAGATATTTAGAATCATGAACACAAGAATGGAGAAAACATAATTGTGAGGGATTAAACACTTACCAATTTGCAGATTTAATAACAAATAGAGGAGAATCACTAAGTTCCAATAGAAAAGTAAGAACAACAGCAAGAATTCAAAACCCTAGTGCGTTAGAGTTCAAATGAGCTTCAAACGAGCTCCGAGTAGTGCTCGCACTAGAGAGGTAGATAGAAAAGATTCCGGTGTCTTTCGATTTCAGCCGGCCAAGAGCTCAAGTTTCAGAATAGCATAGAACGAGTGAGACTGAGAGAATAACAGTGATTAAAGTCTTTTTTAGGGGAGTTGGGGGATGGGTTTATATAGTAGCAAAATTAAACACACACACAAGGAAAACTAGTCAATTAAACATAAACAAAAGGAAAGAATAACATGTGAAATCTATTCAGAATCAATTTATGAGAAATCAGGCAAACCCTAGTTCAAGACAAAGAATAAAAATAGTAAAATATCTCACTGAATCGGACACATACAGCATGGTAGTGAGCATATCAGGTCAGAAACATGAAGATAGTACAAAATCGGAGTTGAACGAACACCCAATGACTATTCCACAAATAATCGATTACCAAATACTGTAACGTTGAGCAAATGGTAAGAACCATCGTGTGAGCAAAAAAGAAAATGGGATATTGAAGATTTTCCATGTGATATCGGATTAGGGACGGGGTTTGAATGGAGGCGGCTAGGGTTTCTCTGAGAGATGAGAGGAATGCTCGAGAGGGATTTGGGGAGGCTGGGCAGAGTGAAATGTGAGGATTAGGGTTGGGGCGGATAAATAAAAATGATGGGGTGATCGTGGACCGTTGATTTTGGGAGATCAACGGCCAGGATTTTAAAATTGGTGGGGCGGGTCGTTTGAAGTGGGCTGCGATCGGGTTTTTTAAAGAGGGTCATTTGGTTTGGGCTGGGGGTGTTGGGCTAATGGTTTAGGTTGGGGGTGTTGGGGTAATGGTTTGGGCCAGATTTTGGTCCGAAATTAGCCCTATGTTGGGCTGTAAAGTAAATATTCAAAATTTGTTAATAATAATTTATATAAAATAATTAATAAATAATAAAAATATTACTTATGCAATAAAATAATTGAAAATAATAGCTTACTATTATAAAAATATAAAAAATGCTATTTTAGCAGGAATAATGTAATAAATGTAATTATGAGTAGAACATAGGCTATTATTGTAAAATTATGTAAATAGCTCAAACATGCAAGTATAATTATATGAAACTGAAGTAAAAATATTATACAACATATATGTGGGTGTAAATAATAAATTTGGATGATTAAGTCATCACAAAATAATTTGAAAGGGTAATTTATAAATATTTGAATAATTTAAATGCAAGAAAATCAATTTTAAAGCCTTAAACATTATGAACAATTACAGAAAATACTTATATGACTCTTGTAAATTAGTGATGATGCAAAAAGGATATTAAAAAAAAATAATACGTGATATTTATATAATATGAGGGAAAAATTGGGTATCAACAATTGCCCCTCTTTACCCGAGAATGATGAAAGAGTTGTCAGGTAAAGAAAATGATGACCAATTTTGTCCGAAATAAGCGGGGATGATTTTTGAAAAGAGGGGTCAAACCCTGGTTCTTGAGTTGCCTACATATCCCTGATATTACAAGAATCAAGCCGTGTGTAGTTCTGGATCCAACGACGAACGAAACAGATGGAGTTGTTATAGGAGTGGTTTCGAAAGATGATCTTTTGGATATGATAGTGTTGGATAATTTCGGGTGGAGCTATGAATACGAATTTGAATGTTACGGATGTATAAGGCAAGTATTTGAGAGGTTACATGATAAAGGGTAATCAATTATTGATCATCGGTTACGTTTGAGATGATCGAAGGATGTGAACGTTGTGAATAAAAACCTGAGCGAGAATTGCTCCTGTTTGTAGAACGGTTACCTCCCGAGTTACCTGCAAAACTTAAAACATGATGCGCGCGAATATATATGGGGTTATTGCGAAAATTTAAACATGATGTAAATTCCCTTCGGACCATGAGAGTTGTCTTTGGACGATGAGGATGATATACTTAGACCATGACGTCCCGGGACATGAAGGGTATGATAAGAGATTCGCAGGCCATGAAATGGTGTTCTCGGGCCATGAGGATGGTGCCTCTGGACTATGATGCCTTTGAATAATGATGTGTAGGTTCGAGAAATCCTTAGGCCATGGCATGATGTCTTCGGGCTATGAGGATGATGGCTTCAAACTATGACGACTTCAGACAATGTGGCGATGTTTCATCCAATGAAATGCAAAGATGCGGAGATATCAGTCGTTCGATAGAGGAAACATCTGATGCTTAGTTGTACGCGAGAACGAGACAATGCATAACCTAGCCTTGTTGATGATGAGGGCAGTGTTTAGCCCTATGTAGAGGAAGGAATCATTTAGCTTTACGCAATGATGGAGGCAATGCTTAGCCTTATGCAATGTAATGAAGACAATGCTTAGTCTCAATGCAAAGGAATGCAGTGCTTAGCCTTATGCAGTGATGGAGGCAGTGCTTAGCCTTATGGGAAGAATGGAGGTAATGCTTAGTCTCATGTAAAAGAAGCCAGCACTTAGCCTTATGCAGTGATGGAGGCAGTGTTTAGCCTTATGCGAAGAATGGAGACAATCCTTAGTCTCATGCAAAGGAAGGCAATGCTTAGCCTTATGCGGTAATGGAGGCAATGCTTAGCCTCATGCAATGTAGTGGAGACAGTGCTTAGTCTCATGCAAAGGAAGGAAGTGCTTAGCCTTATGTGGTGATGGAGGTAATGCTTAGCCTCATGCAATGTAGTGGAGACAGTGCTTAGTCTCATGCAAAGGAAGGAAGTGCTTAGCCTTATGTGGTGATGGAGGTAATGCTTAGCCTCATGCAATGTAGTGGAGACATTGCTTTGTCTCATACAAAGGAAGGAAGTGCTTAGCCTTATGCGGTGATGGAGGCAATGCTTAGCCTCATGCCATGTAGTGAAGACAGTGCTTAGTCTCATGCAAAGGAAGGAAGTGCTTAGCCTTATGTGGTGATGGAGGTAATGCTTAGCCTCATGCAATGTAGTGGAGACAGTGCTTAGTCTCATGCAAAGGAAGGCAGTGCTTAGCCTTATGCAGTGATGGAGGCAGTGCTTAGCCTCTTGTAGGAAGAGAAACGATTAAATGTGAGAGGGAGAGGTGATTTGTAGCTTGACAAATTTGTGTTTGGCGACTTCTGTTGGTGTGAAGATAGTAATCTTGCTGTATGCATATATTTGTGGATGTGTGTGTTATGTCCCTCGTGCCTGCATACAAAGAAAAATCGTGAGTTTCGGGGAGGGGGAGGTTGGTTCGTGCCTTTGATTCTTCGTTTTGTCTTTGCTCCTTATCTTGAGGCCTTGTTCGAGTCACCCTGGGTAACGTCTGGCTACTACAGAAAAATGCAATTTTCAAAAAATATACATTTGTGATAAATCATTTATATAAAAATGCAGTTGTTCAAAATATGTGATGATGCATAAAATAAATAATATTTGAATCGGAGACTGTTACACGCTTTGCGACATTGCGAACCTCCTCAACTCGGAATTTTGAGGACCCTCCTCAAAATGCTGCCCCAGTTTAAATGCATACTTCTGCCGATACACTTCTTGGCGATCCTTGACGTAATGAGATTAAGAAACTCGAAATCTCACCTCATTTTCTGACCATAGGGGGGAATGAAGATTTTATTATGATATGACCGAACCCACAGGGCTGCCTACGTATCCATTCTTAAACGGGAATCAGGTCAAGCATAGTTTAGGTTACATCAAATAGAAAGTGCAAACATAATCGTAAACGTAATATCTATTGACTGCGTCTAAATTGATAGGTTTTGGCCATATTTCTCCATCCATCTCTGCAGCTATAAGCGCTCCTCCTGTCAGTACTCACTAAACCATTTAAGGGCCTTGCCAGTTAGGTGAGAACTTCCCTTTTGCTTCATCCTGATACGGGAAGATCTGTTTCAATACCAATTGCCCATGTGTGAATTGTCTCGATCTATCCTTTTTTTTGAACACCCTTGCCATTCTATTCTATTATGGTAGAGTTGACAGTGACACACTGCGTTCATCCTCTTACCATCAATGAGAGCCAGCTATTCATACCGACTTCGTATCCATTCCGCGTCGCGGATCTCGGCCTCTTGTATGATTCTTAGGGAAGGAATCTCCACCTCAATGGGTATAACGACTTCAGTACCATAGATCAGTAGATAGGGGTTGCCCCAGTTGACGTACGAACGGTGGTGCGGTACTCGAGTAAGGTAAATGGTAACTTCTCTTGCCATTGCTTGTAGTTGTCCACCATTTTTCGGGCCCCACAGACAAATTTTAAGCTTGTGAGTTATCACCTAGGGGGAGATTCATGTCATGTCAACATGGGACCAAGCAAAATAATTTGTATTAGCTAGTAAGAATTCAATCAATATACTTTTGAAGTTGGGATCGATGCTCGAACCAATGTAGACCTTTCTCTTTAGGAAATCGACCAATAAGACGATCTCCTCCGACTTCTCTACGGTAGATTTGGTAGCATCTGTCTACTTAGGTTCTATCATTTTGTCCAGAATTTCTATGTATGGATGCTCACCTGTGCTTGTTCTTCCTTTAGCTGGGGGTTTGTCGTTTCGTGCGATTCCTGCTGTTTTAATTTCTATATTTGATTGCAACGATGATTGAATTGCGCACTCTGGCTTCTCTATGCTCTCCTCGGGTCTCCCCGATTCCCCACTTCGTCGGAAATTGGATAAGTTAATATAGAATGGATGGAACTCTATCCATGTCGTTAATCTACGATGTTCCTAGAATGATGTGGTATGCCATGTCTCCGACTACGACCTAGAATGGGGCTTCTTGGATACCCTTTTTGGAAAATTCATTAGAGTGATCTCACATCAGGTTGTCTCGCTAAAGCTATTGAACCCGGAGAGCAAACTTGATTCTGGAATGATCTTATCTGCCACTTGCATGTCTTCAACAACCGTTATTGGATAACATTCACTGAGCTTCCTAGATCAACAAAAACTCATTTAATATAAGTATCAGAGGCTCGTAATGTAATTACTAGTACATCATTGTGCGGCATCATTAGTCCATTTGCATCTTCATTTTCAAAAGTGATGTTTTCCCTTATTAGTGTCTCCCGACTATGCTTCTCATGTCTAATCAAAATTTGGTGAATTTCCTTGCCACTGTGAATGTGACTTTGTTGACTTCTTCACCTTCAAAGATAACATTGACTACCCGCTTGGGTGACAGGGCTTAGAGAGACCCTTCTTTACTCCGATTCTTGGTATAGGATTGCTCTATGAGGTACCTTTTTTTAGAAGGTATTTTACCTCACTCTGTAGAATTCTGCAATCTGCAGACCTGTGCCCAAGATTGTTGTAACATTTGCACCAACATTCTTAGCTTATCTTACTAGGTCCTGATCTTATTTCCTTGGGCTATCTCAAGTTGTCCCCATATCCACTACTTCAGAAATGCGGATGTTGAATTTGTAATATGCAAGCTTTGGTCTGAAGTGGTAGTCAATGAGTTTTGATGTATTCGATTACTTACTTATTCAAAAAGGCCGAGTATTGCTCCTCTGGACAGTCCCCCTGCCATCTCGGTAGGGTTCTCATCGAGCGGATCCAGAGTAGGGTTCATGATGATACACAAACTCCCTGAGCAATTTTGTGCTTCCTTGTAGGATTTAAAAATATTTCTTCCATCCGCTTCTTCACATTCTGAGCTCCAAAATATGTTTTGACAAAAGTATTTGCAAGCTGGCCAAATAAGTTAATAAAATTTTCAGATATTATCAGGTTATGCTTCCTTCATGAACGTCTCTCCGAACTTCTTCATGAGTACCGATTTGATCTCGATCTTGATCAAATCATTTTATTTGACTCTAGTAGTGAGGGCTATAATGTGATCTCTAGGATCTATTGTTCCATCATACTTCGAGATGTTTGGCATTTTGAACTTCTTTGATATAGGTAACAAGGTTGTGCTTGGTTTTCACAGTTGCTGGGAGTACTTTTCCATATTGATCCCTTTGATAATACGGAGAACCCTTAGGATCTAATTGTTTCGCTTGTTCTGCTCTTTAATATGTTTCAAGAGTTTCCTGCAGGGTTAGGATAGAATTTTTCAAATCTAAATTACTTGTCGTTCCCGAACCTTCTCCTCCAAAATTCGAGGGAATTCTTCTAGTTTCGGAGTTCCGAGGGACAGAGTCCGAGGTTATCGTAATCAGATCTAGACTTGACGAATGGACTATGAGAGTTCCAATGTTAGCATCATTGGTTAGGGCTGGTAGCACCCTAGATCTCACTAATCCAAGCCTGGTGTTGTGTTATGAAATTCTTCATAGTTTCCCAATCCAGAATAGTCTCCGCCTTTGCTAGTAGATTTGTCTGGGAAAACCTCCCTGGATGGGTGTGATGAAGCTCCAACACCCTAGTCATCTAGAATGCCTCAAAATGGCAAGTATTGATCCACTTATCGGGGTATATTTATTAGCAGATTGTTGTTAGTCTCAAACATGTTGTTCCTTCAATAAACAACAAGCAAGTGAGGATCAATAGAGAATTAAGAAAACTAAAAAAGGCCAACTACGTTTTGAATTGAAGGCATAATTGCTTGAACCTTAGCCTGGGCACAAAACTGTCTACCCTACAATTGATTGAAAGGCTAAACTGGTTAAATTTGTAAAGTTAGGCCTCAGGCAATTGATTTAATACGACTAAGTTGGCCCTTGTTAATTTAAAACAAGAAAAATGTGATGATAACAACTACTAAATACAAGATGAATAGAAATTGAATTAAAGTAAAAGCGAGAATAGGTAGAATCTCTTATTGAATAATATGCAAGGTTGAACAGAAGGGACTAAAGTTTTGTATAATGATCGTAGTATATACTCAGTAATTGTGCATAAAAAAGAATGAAGAAGCTTTACAAATATGGGGTAGGGATATTTGTACTACGGTGCAAGTTGTAACCATCACCCTAGTAGTACAGCTAGCCGTTATTGGCAGTATCTGCATCAAACATGTATCTTACCGATTACGGTGGCGTGGGGGTGTGATAACTGGGCGCGGTTATGGGTGGACACACTATATATCGGAGTTCAGTAGCCATCCGAGCACTTGCAGGTTCCCGTAAATATATTCTGAGATGTCCTCTCCTTGAAATGAATGTTTGCGATATCATATGTGATATTCGTATCTAGAGGCTCCCGATTATATAATCGAAATAATAGAGCAATTGACTCGGGATGTAAGGAACCAACCGGTCATTTAACTTTTTGAACCACATTCCCTAAGATAAAACTCCCCGAATGTACTTTTATTGATTTATGACTTACGGGGATGGTTGGTTCAGAATTTGGAAGTATTCGTGTTGAAATCGGAACACTTGATTTCTTAAGTTAGCCTTAAAAGGCCAAGTTTAACTTCGGTCAACATTATGTGCAGATGACCCCGGAATACAATTTTGATGATTTCAACAGCTCCGTATGGTGATTTTAGACTTAGGAGTGTGATCGAAATTCTATTTGAAAGTCCGTAGTGAAATTAGGCTTGAAATGGCTAAAATAGGAATTTAAAGTTTGGAAGTTTGACCGGGGAGTTGACTTTTTGTTACCGTTGTTGGAATCCAGTTTCAAAAATTTTCATAGCTCTGTTATGTCATTTATGACTTGTGTGCAAAATTTGAGGTCAATCGGAGTTGATTTTGATAGGTTTCGACATCAAATGTAGAAGTTGGAAATTTTAAGTTTCATTAAACTTGAATTGGAGCATAATTCGTGGTTTTAGCGTCGTTTTATGTGATCTGAGGTTTCAAATAAGTTCGTATGATATTTTAGAACTTGTTGGTATATTTGGTTGAGGTCCCGAGGGTCTCAAGTGAGTTTCAAATGGTTAACAAATCAAACGTTGGACATAAAACAGCTGCTGCGATTTTTCCTTTCTGCTGGAAATTCTGGGCCAAGATCGAGCCCAAGATCGAGGCCCAAGATCGAGACCCAAGATCGAATCCACGATCGAGGCCGAGGATTGAGGTCATGATTGAAGCCACGGTCGAGGCCACGATCGATGCCGAGGATCGAAGCCATGATCGAGGCCATGATCGAGGGATGCCTTAGCAGAATTATAAAAGAGGGCATTCGTCCCATTCGCCATTTTTAACAAATTGGAGCTTGAGCAGAGGCGATCTTTGATAGATTTTCAAGGAAAAAATATTGTAGTAAGTGATTCTAACTTGAATTTGGTCCACAAACACAAATATATCATTGTTTTCACCCTTTAATTAGAGTTTTGAAATTGCAATTTGGGAAAATTTTAGAAATCTCCTAGAAACGAAATATTGAGATTTCGGTATCGATTCAGAGTCGGATTTGAGTGAAATTGGTATGGTTGGACTCGTAATTGAGTAGGTTGTTGGATTTCATAACTTTTGACGGATTCCGAGATGTGGGCCCTACGTACAAATTTTAATTAATTTCGGGATTTTTAATAAAAATGTAGTATTTTCTTATAGAAGTGATTCCTATAAAGTTTAGTGATTGTATGGAATTATTGTTAGTTAGATTCGAGCCAATCAAAGTTGGATAATAAAAGGCCTACTAGTGGATTAAATTGGAGCAAGACGAGTAAGTCTCTTGTTTAATCTTGTGAGGGGGAAATTTACCCCATAGGTGATTAAATTAAATAAATGTTACTAATTGCGGGGGCTACGTATGCATGAGGTGATGAGAGTCTGTACGTAGCTATTATTAATGCTAAAATCCGGGTAGTTTAGGACTCAAAGCATGAATTACTTGTGTAGATTGTATTCTTTATTAATTAAATTATTTGATGTATATATATTGTGAATTGTTATGAAAGGTAGTAAAAGATAAAATTTTCATATGCTTAATTTTTGTTTAGATTAATTTATTATTGAAATAAATTGTTATCCTCTCGAATAGATTTTACAATATATATTCTTATTCCGGAGGTACATAAGAAAATATCCTCCTTTCTTGTGGATCGGGTCGAACGCCTCGGCAGGATAGATGCATCTATTGATCGTGCCGCTCGTCCCTCGGCAGTGTACACAATATTATGGATCGGGCCGTACGACATCGTCAAATATCGTGCTTAATAATAATAATTACACGATACTTTGATAGTTTATTGCAACTTGCGAAGCTAATTGATAAATTGGAAATCTTTAGAATTTAAAGAATTATTATTCCTGCTTGTTAAATAATTGGTATTATTCCTGTAAATGAGACTAATTGATAAATTAAAAAATTATTAGAATTGAAGGAATTTAATTAATATATTGAGAATTGTTGCATTTGAAGGAATTTAATTATTTCTGTTGGTTAAATAAATTATTGTAAATTTTGTGAATCATGCTGATTTAGATATTCTAGTTTTATTTCAATTTTTATTATTGACCCATAGTGAGTGTCAAAGTCGGCCATCTCGTCTCTACCACTTCGAGATTAGGCCTGATACTTACTGGGTACACGTTGTTTACGTACTCATACTACACTTGTTACACACTTTATGGTGCAGGCACATATATGTCTAGCAGCCTTGTGGGCGCAGAGGTGTGGTTAAAATGCAGGGACTTAGATGAGCTGCATTCTATATTACGATCTGCAGCCAACAGAGTCTCCTTCAGAGTTATTTATATTTTCATGTCTAATTTGTATTCCGGACAGATGCTGTATTTTATTTTTAATTCCTTAGTAAATGCTCATGCACTTGTGACTCCGGGTTTTGGGAACGGTTACAAATTGTTTAGAAATTTAGTTGCTAAAAAAATATTTATTATTTACTCTATGAGTTATATCCATGTTGTTTCATTAAAGAAATTTTGATTTCAACAATACTAATTGTGTAATTAAGTGAAGTTTGTATTGTTGGCTTGTCTGACAGCGGTGTCCGGCGCTATCATGACCTTTAGGTAAGATTAGGTCGTGACAACATGGTATCAGAGCACTAGGTTCACTTAGGTCTCACGAGTCATAAGCAAGTCTAGTAGAGTCTTGCGGATTGGTATGGAGACGTCCGTGCTTATCTTCGAGAGGCTACAGGACTGTTAGGAATATTTCTCTTTTTGATTCCTCATCGTGCGATTCGATTCCTTTGAGGCTTATGCCTTCATTTCCTTCTTATTCAATCTTATGCGACATGAAACACTTGTTATAGATTGGGGATCGAGGAAATCTTAATGGTACTACAGATGTAGTGCAGGATGCTTCTCCCTGTGTAATTAGTTGGGCTATTGTCATCACCTTGCGGAAGGCCGCTTTGTCGTTTCAGTTCAGTATCAGTACCACCTAAGGTTTTGAGATTTGGCATTAATTTTTATGACGATTCGTGCGTTGTTATCGCACAATATTTATGTAATAGTAGAATGCATGTCTAGGTGTCAGGGAAATCAATGGAAAAAGGTTTTCTCAGTACATGATTCATAGGTTCCAGGTCTTATTTCCAGCGGAGAAAAGGCAGTCGGACTATGTATGTTCAGGTTTGGGGTTGATGGAGTAACGAAGCTTGATATTTTCAAGCGTGGAAGAGTTCTCAATTGTGATGTAGTGTCATCTCCTTGTTAAATACGTTAAGGTTCGCCGGTGTTATGGTTTTCTTCAACTCGCCTTCACGGCGAGGTGTTAGGAATTGGTATCGGGGAAGTAGTTGTCAGCAATCGCGGTGTGCAGTGATTCAAGATCGAATCAGTGTTCCTAGTGTTGATGGCTCTAGAAGGATGATATTCGGAGAGGTTTAAAGCTGGTAACGACCTATTGGTTCAAGTACTATAGAGACGGATTTTGAGTTCAGGCAACAACTGGGCAGCAAAAGAGGAGGAAGGACATGTGGGAGGTGTCTTGTGGTGGTTAAGTTCCTAGAAGGCCAAGTGTGAGAAACAGAAGTTGAGTAGTTGCTTAAAGGACAAGGTTTGACCAAAGTGGGAGAGTGGCAAGGTAGCATATGGGATTACGGGGTAGGATAGCTGCACGTCTTGAGGAAAGTTTAGAGTGATTTGGGATTCATGGTAGACAATGACTAGGTCTACGGGCTTAATTTGGAATATTAGCTGCTATATTGAGGAAGATTGGGTGTGACTGGAGGGAGTTGCTTGATATGAAGAAGGATACAACATGACTTTAGATTGGAACATATTGTCGCACCTTTAGTTGACATCCATGAGGAGTTAACGGACTGGTGCAGCTGGTGACTAAGCTCGGACTCAGGATGATCTACTTATTTCGTAGTAATTGCAGCCAGTGCAGCGACGTTGGAATATGTCGGCATGTAATTTCCACAGGCGAGTTATCTCTTGTGAGCAGGTTAGCGGTCGTGTGGTGTTGATGAAGCTTCTGCGAATAATTCTACTAGCCACCCGGTAAGAGATTTAATATGTAAATGTGGCTAGTGGTTCAGAGCGGTTATTAAAGGTTAATAAAAGGATTTCGAAACAAAAGGCTAGTTGCGTGTGCAGAATCATGTCAACGATGAAGAAAGAATCTCGGTGGATTCCAGAATTTATGTAATTGTAGCTTCAAGCTATGTGGGAGAGCCCCACTGTCTACATTTGGATTGCATAGTTGTCTATTTGTGAGGTTTCTGGTTATCGGTGTATTGTTGGGTCATTTCAACTAAGGAAAGAAAACATCAGTGGTAATTTGAGCAAAGGATTTGCGGGAAAGTGTGCCATATTTGACCTTATCAATTCATGTTCAGTCTTTGAGAACACTTAGAGTTTATGCTTCGTGTAGATGTAATGCATAGGGGAAGTGAGACAGTCGGGTGTTTCCTTGATAAAGTGTCCATGTGTTAACAAGGCCTTGTAGTTGATCATGTTTGGGAACAAGTCAGAGCAAGTGACTCTCAATAATGGTCGTAGTGAGTTCAAAAATTTAAAGTACGGTGTCTAAGGATCTCGAGTCCGTAGTATGGTTGAGTATCGAGCTTTTGCAGCAGATTATGAAACGAGGCTTGGAGTACTCTGCGTTATCTTCAGGTTGTAGTGTAGCAGTAGAAAATGAAAGAAAATAACTTCGTATTCATAAAAGAAGTATTAGAATGGGTGTACCAGTTGAAGATGTAAAAGTGCGCACAAGGAAGAGTATGAGATGATTCGTGGGTTTTGAAACAGCGTGGTCTCGTGAAATAAGGTCACTCAGGATAAGTGCGGATTTGAATTCGTGATGTAATGAATGGGGCTATTATCATTTCTAAGGCAAGTTGAAAATAAATTGAGAAAAAGATGGGTCAGCTAACAATGGTTGCATTAGCATGATGGTGGTAATGATCAGTTCCTTCAGCGCATTGAGTTATGCATGTGATTTGTGGCGGTACGTGCGAGGCTTGGCGACCGTCGTAATTGATTGTATTTGGAGGAATTCAAGTATTATGGCATGTTATGTGTAGATAGATCCCGGGAGAGTTATGGTGGTTTAGACCACTACTTGAGGATTTTATTTCCTACGGATATGGGAATTCAGTCGCGTGTTACAATGGTTCTCCTGAATTGAGTTAAGCAAAATGTTGTTATATGATGAAGTGTTGGGTCTGTTAGTGGTTCAAGAGTTATGATGGAATTCTTGTACTCTTGAGTATTGGCATGCTAGGTACAGTGAACGGCATGGGAATATGGAAGTTGAGGATCGAGGTTGCAGTTCGGTTTTGACAAGAGTGTCACAAGCTCGGACGAGCAGAAAAGGATTTAGAGGTTTAAAGCAAACTGGTATTGTCTTCAGTGTCACCTGAGATCGGCGTTATGTTTAAGAGGCTTTGTGTATTGATTTGCGAATCCTTGATTCTCCTTACAGTATTTGTATGGCCGGTGGTATGGATGTGCAGACTGTTTATCTATTGTAGAAGGTTGTGGGAGCGTATTCCAAGGGAATATTGTATAAGTGTGACAAGTAGTCACCTGATTGATTAAATATTTAACAGCCAAGTACGAAGATTGTAGTGGTATCGCTAATTCGAGAATTTATGCCTGGAGGGCGCTCGGTTCATTTGGTTGTGGACTGTGGAAGTTTGTTCCGGTTATGATGGTTGTTCTTGTGTGTTATGGGAAAAGGGGTTATTATGGATCCTTGAAAGGTTATTAGCCTATTACGGTAGGATCATAATCGGCGTGAGGTCTGTGGATGGATTTAAATATGAATATAGGCTTTATTTCAGGCCGCTCGTGTTCATTTCAGCATAAGCGCTCCCTATGGAGGAGTATTCAGACGTTGGATGACGTTTCATCGTCGGTTATTTCATGTAATACTATATTGTGCCATGTGAGTTGTGAAACGGCTTGATAAAATTCTTA
The DNA here is from genome assembly GCA_000715115.1 of Nicotiana otophora. NCBI lineage: Eukaryota > Viridiplantae > Streptophyta > Magnoliopsida > Solanales > Solanaceae > Nicotiana > Nicotiana otophora. The sequence continues at coordinate 74,820 of AWOL01S0030143.1, forward strand.
TGTATTGAGGTTCCGCGTAGCGATGGTGTTATGTGAGCAGGATGGCTCTCGAGATTCAGATCATATGTCGCCCTTAGTTGTGCTTGAGTTTTTAGCGTATGGCACTGTCGGCCCTTCCTGGGATGGTGTAATGAGCATTCTAGCTCGATAAGTATTTCCTTATAGATTCTTTTTGTGCGGATCGATATGGCACGCCGCCACGAGTATGTTGTTTGGATCGGGTTGCATGCCGCAACAGTGTGATGTTGAGTACAGCCCCCTATATTCTATTTGGTGTGTTTTGTGTCCAATTTTCTGAAAAAGGTTCATGACACCTTTTCAGTTGTCTAATTAGTTATGCGGGTTGAGTAGTTCTTTCCAGAGTTCATTTTTCCTTATGTATCACATTCTAGTTTGTAGCATGTTGGCGCATTATTGGCGTCATACAAGACCTTGGTTAGGGTTTTAGGCGACTTAATTCCTGCGTAGTTTATACTGGGTGAGACGAAACTATTGGACCTGAAATCAGTGCAATCAGAATTATATAAGGTATATTAAAGAATAAACATCACTATTCAGCTCAGAATGAGATAATGGTCCTTGTCAGAAGGAGAAACTCAGTAAATTATTGACTCGGTAGTTGATTATGAATTTTTACACATTTCTTCCATCGTTGAAGCATTGCGAGAGTTGAAACATGACTTATATGTATCATGAGATGTGTAGTGGACACCAGATTCGTGGAATCTCGACTATTGTTATCGAGTATGTTATTATGGGCATGTGAATGGTGAGGTGCATGGTTTAAATTCAACCAAGGTATGCAATCCTGTATTGGTGCATCGTGTAGAGATTGATACGGTGTTCATAAGTTGGAAATGAGCATGGCGGAAAATTCTGGATGTTAGAATTTGGCTCTAAGGCTTATTTGCCAAAAACAAATTAAAAAATAAAGGGGAGAATCTTCAGATTGACTCGAGCTAATGTGCTCAACTGGGTGTGGTAGCACGGGTAGGTGCACGAGGTGTTAAACAATGATTTTGTACAACTCAGGAACAGTCCTTAGCACGTTCGAGGACGAACGTATATTTAAGTGGGAGAGAATGTAATGAACCAACCCGTTATTTTAACTTGTAGAACCACGTTCCCTAAAATAAAACTCCCAGAATGTGCTTTTATTGATTTATGATTTGCGGTGATGGTTGGTTCGGAATTTGGAAGTGTTCGGGTTGAAATCAGAACACTTGGTTCCTTAAGTTAGCCGTAAAAGCCCAAGTTTGACTTTAGTCAACATAATGTGCAAACGACCCTGGAATAGAATTTTGATGATTCCAACAGCTTCGTATGGTGATTTTGGACTTAGGAACGTGATTGAAATTTTATTTGGAAGTCCATAGTGAAATTAGGCTTGAAATGGCTAAAATAGAAATTTAAAGTTTGACCAGGGAGTTGTGTCACGACCCAAAATCTTACCTGTCATGATGGCGCCTATCTCGATACTATGCAAGCCGACACTCTCAATAAACTCCCATATCTTTTGAGTTTGAAAACATAATATCTAAATTTAGTGAAAGAAAAACTCACAAATACATATATAAACACTCCCAAAACCCGGTGTCACTGAATACATGAGCATCTAATATAAATACAAGTCTGAGACCAAATACAGTAAAACAAGGAGATAGGGAAGGAGAGCCAAGGTCTGTGGAACACAGCAGGTACCTCAACATCTCCTGAAAATCAACTGCGTGAAATGATCAACACCCACTATGACTGGGAACACCTGGATCTCCACACGAAGTGCGAGGTGTAGTATGAGTACAACCAACTCAGCAAGTAACAATAATAACTAAGGAATTGAAGATAATGACGAGCTACATAGTTACATTTCATTTTCAGTAATTCCAGCAAAGAATAGACATGCTTCCAAATTCGGCAGTTTAAGACAAAATAATTTTATACAGTTCACTTTCATGTAATCCGGATATAAAATCTTTCAGAGATTTCACAACAATGACAGATAGCAATCAAGTGCAATAACAAATGCAAAACAAGTACAACCTCTAAGGCGACAGTCACTCAACTCATCACAACAGCTCAACCACTCGGCTCTCAGCCCTCAACACTCACACTCAATGGGTACTCGCGCTCACTGGGGGTGTACAGACTCTGGAGGGGATCCTACAGCCCAAGCTCCATAATACGCACTGACAACTCACGTGTTTCATGACAACTCACGTGCTATAATATCCTGCACGAACAACTCACATGCCATATATCCTTACCTCACCGACAGGCCCTCGGCCTTACTCATTCCTCAACCTCTCTAGTCTCTCGGGCTCTCGCAAATCACAAAGATCAGCCCAAACAAAGATAAGATAGTAAATCAACAAATATCAAGAAAGACTGAGGTATGATGCACAAGAAAAATCATGACTGAGTGCAAGACATCAATTAGCAAATAATTCAACAAGTACGCAACTTCTGTGGGTCCCAACAGTACTATCACATAGCCTAAGCATGATTTTTAACATGATTTACAGACAAATTTCTTCAACACAAAGAGAGCTTATAGCTAACAAAAGGTTATTCAACTTTACAATTTTACGGGACAGACCAAGTCACAATCCCTTCGGTGCACGCCCACACGCCCGTCACCTAGAATGTGCGTCACCTCTAAAATAATCACATGACACAAAAATCCGGGGTTTCATACCTTTAGGACCATATTTAAAATTGTTACTTACCTCAAAACGTGAAATTCTTTACTCTGCTATGCCTTTGCCTCGCAAATCGGCCTCCGAATGCCTCAAATCTAGTCACAAATAATTCTTTTCAGTCAATAAAATTTATTGGAATTAATTCCTTAAGAAAATACTAATTTTCCATAAAAATCCAAAATTTAGCTCAAAAGAATCGCCCGTGGGGCCCACATATCGGAACTCGATAAAAGATATAAAATCCAGAAGCCCATTCAACCACGAGTCTACCCATACCAATTTTACCAAAATCCGACCTCAACTCGACCCTCAAAGCTACAAATCTTATTTCTAAATTTCTAAGTTCCAATCTCCGATTTACACCTCAAAATATTCTAGTCGGATTATTCGATGATAATTCAATATTATGGAGTAGAAATGATTACAAGGGACTTACCTCAAGTTTTCCTTGAAAATCTATCAAAAATCGCCTCTCCTTAAGCTCCAATTTGTCAAAAATGGTGAATGGGACGAAGTCCCTGTTTTTATAATTCTGCCCAGTCAGCCTTGGTTCTGTCTCGACCTTGGCCTTCGATCGAGGTCCTCGATCCTGGGCCTCGATTGTGGCCCTCGACCCTGGGCTCGATCATGGCTTCGATCCTGATCCCCGACCCTGCCTTCGATCGTGGCCCTAGACCCTAGGCTTGACCGTGGCTTCGATTCTGATCCCCGACCCTGCCTTTGATTGTGGCCCTCGACCCTAGCCTTCAATCGTGGCCCTCGACCCTAGCCTTCGATCGTGGCCCTAGAACCTGGGCTCGATTTTCTGGGCACGATTCTGGGCTCGATTTTGGCAGAAGAAATTTCCAGCAGAAAGAAATTGCAGCACTTGTTATAGTTCAATTATTTATCCGTTAACCATCCGAAACTCACCCGAGGACCTCGGGACCTCAACCAAATATACTAACAAGTCCTAAAACATCATACGAACTTAGTCGAATCCCCAAATCACCTCAAACAATACTAAAACCATGAATTACGCCCCAATTTAAGCTTATTAAACTTTGAAACTTACCATTTCTACAAACAACGCCCGAAACCTATCAAATCACGTCCGATTGACCTCAAATTTTGCACATAAGTCATAAATGACATAAAATACCTAATAAAATTTTTAGAATCGGATTTCGACCCCGATATCAAAAAGTCAACCCCCAGTCAAACTTCCCTAAAAAATTAAACTTTCGGCATTTCAAGCCTAATTCCTCTACGGACCGCCAAATAATATTCCGGACACGCTCCTAAGTCCCAAATCACTATACGGAGCTATTGGAATGATAAAAATTCAAATCCGAGGTTGTTTACACATAGGTCCATATCCGGTCCACTTTTCTAACTTAAATATTTAATTATGAGACTAAGTGTCTCATTTCATTCAGACTCCCTGTCGGACCCGAACCAACTAACCTAGTAATTCATAAAACAACTATAGAGCATAAATTGAGTGGTAAATTGGGAAACATAGTTATAATACTCAAAACGACCGGTCGGGTCGTTACATTCTCCCCCTCTTAAATAAACGTTCGTCCTCGAACGGGTTTAGAACAATACGTGGAGTCTCAAATAAGTGTGGATATTTGCTCCGCAACTCCTGCTCAATCTCCCAAGTAGCTTCTCCGGCTGGCTGACCTCTCCACTGCACCTTCACTGATGCTATGCTCTTTGACCTCAATTTTCGAACTTGTCGGTCTAAAATAACCACCCACTCGACATCATAAGTCAAATTACTGCCCAGTTGTACTGTACTGAAATCCAGATTATGAGACGGATCCCCGACATACTTTCGGAGCTTGGATACATGGAACACTGGATGAACACTCGATAGACTAGATGGCAAAGCAATTTCATAAGCCACCTCCCCAATTTTCTTAAGTATCTCGAAAGGCCCAATATACCGAGGGCTCAACTTGCCTTTCTTCCCGAACCTCAACACACCCTTCATGGGTGAAATCTTGAGCAGAACCTTCTCCCCAATCATGTAATTAACATCGCGGANTTTTCGAACCTGCCGGTCTAAAATAGCCACCGGCTCTACATCATAAGTCAAATTACTGCCTAGCTGTACTGTACTGAAATTCAGAATATGAGATAGATCCCCAACATACTTTCGGAGCATGGATACATGGAACACTGGATGAACACCTGATAGACTAGGTGGCAAAGCAAGTTCATAAGCCACCTCCCCAATTTTCTTAAGTATCTCAAAAGGCCCAATATACCGAGGGCTCAACTTGCCTTTCTTCCCGAACCTCAACACACCCTTCATGGGTGAAATCTTGAGCAGAACCTTCTCCCCAACCATGTGA
>AWOL01S0030144.1:3172-14765 GCA_000715115.1 Nicotiana otophora
ATTATATTTGGGATGGATTTCCCACGGCATGGAGTTGCCTTATTTATTTATGTTTGGGATGGACTTCCCAGGGCATGGAGTTGCCTTATTTAGTTATTTATATTTGTGATGGAGTTCCCTGGGTTGGATTGGCCCTGTAGAGTACTGAGTTATTACAACCCATATTCGTGTACGTTAGATCACGCCGTAAGTTAGTCGATGTAAATCCGAGAAGAGATTATATTTGAGATGATAAAAAGTTAATCCTATTGATCTTAAACGATACAAGGGTGTATAAGAGTGGTTAACAAGCATTAGAAGTTAAACGAATCAAGGATGTTGTAACCCATATTTTCTGGTAAAACTAGAGGTGATTAATATTCCCAAGAGGTCATATTTTAAGGTATTTGAATCATATAATAATCCATATCATAAGTCTTGAAGTCAAGCGAGTTATGAAACAAAAGTCGACAAACGTTGTCGCAACTTACGTTCATAATTTTACTTAAACTTTAGGTCAACTGTTACTAAGCTTTTCTCCAATTTAGTTGGAATTATGGGGTGATCTACCCGCAAAATGGAAGATCTATGAGTCTAATTTCCAATGTATTAAACCATTTATCAATACGACCTCGGAGTAGAGAGATATTCGCATTTTCGCGAGACTGCACCAAGCAACTCCCTATGGGGCCCACATAGGCGGTTGAGACATATGGATATATATAAAACGCCTCAACCCCATTTTAAGTCATTATTTTTCAGTATATTTAGACCTTAGAACCCTAAAAACACTCACTCAAGGTTCTCTCATGATCCAAGACCAAAACAAAGGGCAAACAACACAAATCAAGTGTCAGAAATCCCGTGGCGCTAGTAAGTTTCTTGTTCTTCTTGTTGTTGCTGATTTTTGTGTTGTTCCAGCTCGTGTAGGAGGTTGTTTTAAGTGGTTTATGTTCTGTAAAATACTCCCTCAAGTTTTTAATATCAACCCTAGGTTATTTCAAGTCTTCTAAAGTAATTTTAGTATCGAAAAACCCTAATTGATTGCTAGTTTCACTTCCTTGTTCTTGTGGCAGCATTGGAGGGATATTTTGATGGTAAATTAAGGTAAAATTGGAGTTGTTATTTCTGTTTAAAGGTAAGGAACCTCTTACCCTACATGTATTTAAGATTATCCAAGTTACGGCTAAGTCGTTGAAGCTAGAACTTGTGAGAAATATATCGAAAGGCTTGTTAGTAATGTTGTTGGTTAGTGGACTATTTTGTGAGGCTCAATATGATTATTATTGATGTTGTTTGGACTGTTTGGTGGTTGTTTTAACTTGTGGGAAGTCATATAAAGAAGGGGATGTGCTGTCCGTTTCATCGTAAATTAGGTTGCGGTCGATACATAATAGTTACGACGCTTAAATGATAACGATAGTGTCATTTCTCTTATTGTAGACTAAGGAGTCATTACATTTGCATAGCTTGAGGTTGGAAAATATATACAAGGTATGTGAGGCTATCCCTTTCCTTCCTTTGCACGACTCCGATTGTACATAGTGTAATGAATGAGCTTCTAAAGATACTCCACTCTTAGAAGCTAGCAGTACTTACATTGTTTCCCTTCTTATGGAACGATTGATGTTGATGTTACTTCTCTTATTCTTATGTTATCAACGTTGTTGGTACTTCCTGATTCTTATAAGATTCTTGATGAAGAGTTAATCCTAATAACGTATACGGAGGATACCGACCTTACGTCACTTTGAAAGTTTAAAATATGATTCCAATGAGTCCAGCACGCATCATATATATGTATCTATTTTACTCTGCTGAGCCGCGCTATAGTCGGCCGGGTATGACACCTATTGTGCAACCACTAATCAATTTTGTTTTACCGAGTTCCACGTGGCCGGGTACGATTCTACCGAGCCTTATAATGGTCGGGTACATTTTTACCGAGTCTATTACGGCTGGGTATGATATGATGATGATGAATCCCACAGAGGTGTATGTTTTAAAAGTTTATATGTGTGTATATATATATATATATATATATATATATATATATATATNAGCTTGGTAGCTGCTCAGGCTCCGAGGCAGAATACCGGTGCTGCTGATAAACCGGTTAGTGCGAGAGTTCTTGATTTTATATCTAGACCCTCCAGTGTTTACCGGATTAGACCCCAAGGAGGACCCGCAGACGTTTATTGATCAGGTTCATCGCACACTGTGGGTTATGCATGCTAGTGATGCAGAGGCAGTAGAGTTGGCTTCTTATCGGTTACGGGATTTAGCAGTTTTCTGGTATGATAGTTGGGAGAGATCCAGGGGTCCGAACGCTCCTCCAGCTGTGTGGAAGGAATTTTCTGAGGCCTTTCTTCGTCACTACTTGCCAGTTAAGATACGACGAGCTAGAGCTGATAAGTTCTTGAAGCTTCGACAGGGTAATATGAGTGTGCGAGAGTATGGTATGCAGTTTGATTCTTTAACAAGGTATGCTCCCCATATGGTGGCCGAGATAAGCGATAGGGTGCACTTGTTCGTGAACGGGTTGGGACCACATCTGATAAATGAGTGCACAATAGCCTCCTTGGTAGAGGGAATGCATATTTCCCTTATTTAGGCTTATGCCCAGACATTAGAGGATCCTAAGCGCCATCAAAGAGCAGATAGGGAGCATGATAGGGGCCAGCATAAAATGGCGAGATTTGCAGGGTATTCTGATAACTTCAGAGGTATCAGGCCCCTGTCTTTGAGGAGTTCGGCGCCACCTGTAGCTAGTCCTCCTCCATAATTTCAGAGGCCTCAGTATGATCGATTTACCTATTCAGGTTCAGGTCAGAGTTCGCGGGCATCGGACTCACAATATCATAGGGATACTAGTTAGACGAGACCCCTAACACCTTATTGTGATCATTGCGGCAAGGCCAACTTTGGACTGTGCCATCGAGGTTCCGATGCGTGCTATTCTTGCAGACAACCTGGCCATATGATGCGGGATTTTCCTAACAGAGGAGGTGGTGGTATGGCTCAGTCGACTGGATCTGTGTCTGGTTCTTCCTTATCAGTTCGACCTCCAGCACAGGGTTTTCAGTAGTCGACAAGTCGTGGTAGAGGTAGAGGTGCAGTGCGGAGTTCGAGTGGTACTCAAAATCGAACCTATGCTCTAGTAGGTCGACAGGATCTCGATTTATCTCCGGATGTTGTTATAGGTATATTGTATGTGTTTTCTTATGATGTATATGCATTGATTGATCCGGGATCTACATTATCATATGTTACACCATTTGTAGCTAATACGTTTGGCGTTGAACTTGAATTGATAAGTAAACCACTTGCAGTATCTACTCCGATAGGAGATTCTGTGATTGCTAGAAGGGTATATAGAGGTTGCACAGTGATGATTTGTAGTCGTCAAACCTCGGCAAATTTATTTGAGTTAGAAATGATTGATTTCGATGTGATAATGGGAATGGACTGGTTGACCTCATGCTATGCAAATGTTGATTGTCGTACGAAGATGGTTAGATTTCAGTTTCTTGGTGAACCTATTATCAAATGGAAGGGTAACATTGGTACGCCGAAAGATAGGTTTATTTCCTATCTTAAGTCAAGAAAGATGATCTCAAAAGGTTACATTTATCATCTTGTTCGCATTAGGGATGCGGAGGTGAAGCCGCCTACTGTACAATCAATTCTCGTGGTCAATGAATTTCTAGATGTTTTCCCAGATGAACTCCCAGGCCTTCCTCCTGAAAGGGATATTGAGTTTAGCATTGATGTATTGCCTGACACTCAACCGATCTCTATCCCTCCATACAGAATGGCCCCGATAGAGTTGCAAGGGTTGAAGGTGCAGTTGAAGGGTTTGCTGGATAAGGGCTTCATTAGGCCTAGCACTTCACCTTGGGGTACGCCAGTCTTGTTCGTGCGGAAAAAAGACGAGTCGTTAAGGATGTGTATCGATTATAGACAGTTGAATAAGTTTACTATAAAGAACAAGTATCCACTTTAAAAAATTGACGACATGTTTGACTAACTCCAGGGTGCCAAGTATTTCTTCAAAATTGACTTACGTTCAGGGTATCATCAGGTGAGGGTTAAGGAGAAGGATATTTCAAAGACATCCTTCCGGACAAGATATGGGCATTTTGAGTTCTTGGTGATGTCGTTCGGGCTAACAAATGCCCCAACAACTTTTATGGATCTCGTGAATAGTGTATTGAGGCCCTATATTGATGTGTTCGTGGTCGTATTCATTGATGACATTCTGGTGTATTCTCGTTCCGAGGTGAAACATACGGGGCCACTTGCATATAGTATTACAGATCCTTCAGGATCGTAAGTTATATGTTAATCTCTCCAAAAGTGAATTCAGGCTAAACTCATGGATATTTGATGAGGGTATTAGTGTCGACACTCAGAAGATCGATGCAGTGAAGAATTGGCCGAGACCTACAACACCGTCAGAAGTCCGCAGCTTCCTGNGTGGTCGTATTCATTGATGACATTCTGGTGTATTCTCGTTCCGAGGTGAAACATACGGGGCCACTTGCATATAGTATTACAGATCCTTCAGGATCGTAAGTTATATGTTAATCTCTCCAAAAGTGAATTCAGGCTAAACTCATGGATATTTGATGAGGGTATTAGTGTCGACACTCAGAAGATCGATGCAGTGAAGAATTGGCCGAGACCTACAACACCGTCAGAAGTCCGCAACTTCCTCAAGCTAGCAGGATATTATAGGCGGTTTGTAGAAGGGTTTTCCTCTATATCAGCACCATTGACTAAGTGAACACAGAAAGCTACCAAGTTCCAGTGGTCTGACGCTTGTGAACGTAGATTTCAGGAGCTAAAGAATCGATTGACATCCGCGCTAATGCTCACTCTCCTAGAAGGAACAAAAGGTTATGTGGTATATTGTGATGCCTCAGGTATAGGTTTGGGGTGTATATTGATACAATGTGGGAAGGTGATTGTTTATGCATAAAGACAATTGAAGAAGAATGCAAAGAATTACTCGACTCATGATTTGGAATTGGCTGCAATAATATATGCTTTGAAGATATTGCGGCACTACTTATACGGTGTCCATGTTGACNTTTATACGGTGTTCATGTTGACATCTACACAGATCATAAGAGTTTACAATACATCTTCAAGCAGAAGGAGTTAAATTTGAGGCAGCATAGATGGCTTGAATTACTGAAAGATTACGATGTCGAGATATTGTACTATCCCGGTAAAGCCAATGTTGTGGCAGACGCTCTCAGTCGTAAGTCAATGGGAAGCTTAGTACATATTGAGGCAGGAAGATAGGGGTTGACTAAAGAGCTTCATCAGCTTGCCAATATGAGAATCAGATTGTTAGACTCTGATGATGAAGGTGTTAATGTACTAAATACACCAGAATCATCTTTGGTAGTCGAGGTAAAAGCACGGCAATATGAAGATCCTACCTTAGTACGATTGAGAGAGAGAATTTAGCAGTGTAAAATTACTGCTTTCGAGATCGCAGGAGATGGAGCAGTAAGATACCAGGGCCGATTATGTATGCCTAATGTCGCAGGGTTGCGAGAGAAGATTATGATTGAGATTCATCAGTCCCGATATTCCATCCATCCCGGCTCGACAAAGATGTATCATGACATTAAGGAGCAGTATTGGTGGGATAACATAAAGAAGTCTATTGCAAAATTTGTAGCCTAGTGTCCTAATTGTCAAGAGGTAAAGATCGAGCATCAGAAACCCGGTGGATTGATTCAGAATATAGAGATTCCGACCTGGAAATAGGAGGCGATTAATATGGACTTCATTAGTGGATTACCTCGCTCTTATCATAAGTTTGACTCCATCTGGGTGATAGTTCATCGACTTACAAAATGTGCCCATTTTCTGCCAGTTAAGACAACTTACACGACTGAAGATTATGCAAAGTTGTATATCAAGGAGATTGTTAGGCTTCATGGTGTGCCGGTATCTATTATATCAGACCGAGGAGCTCAATTTATGGCTAACTTTTGGAGGTCTTTTCAGAAGGGTTTAGGCACACAAGTGATTCTCAGCACTGCATTCTATCCGCAAAATGACAGACATGATGAACGTACCATTCAGACGCTTGAAGATATGCTACGAGCATGTGTTCTAGATTTCAAGGGGAATTGGGATGACCATCTGGCACTCATAGAATTCGCCTACAATAATAGCTACCACTCCAGTATTAAAATGGCCCCGTACGAGGCACTGTACGGGAGGATATGTAGATCACCAGTTGGATGGTTCGAAGTCGGTGAGATAGAATTATATGGGCCAGATTTGATTCACCAAGCCATTGAGAAGGTGAAAGTGATACAAGAGCGACTGTGGACGGCACAAAGCAGGAAAAAGTCTTATTCCGATGTCCGACGTCGTGATCTGGAATTTGAGGTTGGTGATTGGGTTTTTCTGAGGATCTCACCGATGAAGGGTGTTATGCATTTTAGGAAGAAGGGTAAGCTGAGTCCGCGGTATATCAGGCCGTATAAAATTCTTTGATGAATTGGACAGGTTGCTTATGAGTTAGAATTTCCATCTGAATTAGAATTTGTTCACCCGATATCCATGTATCTATGTTGAGGAAATGTATTGGAGAACCTTCTCGGGTCATCCCTATCAAAGATGTACAAGTTACAAAGGATCTATCATATGAAGAAGTGCCAGTGGCTATATTAGATCGACAAGCCCGCAAGCTGAGAACAAAGGATGTATCTTCCATCAAAGTATTGTGGAGGAATAAGAATACGGAAGAAATGACATGGGAAACAGAAGAGGAGATGAAATCTAAATATCCTTACCTGTTCCAGATTGAAGATAACGTGGATGTCGGGGGAATGCAGGACGCATTAGAAGGTGAAACAGCTCTATGAGGTAAGCAATAGCTTGAAAATACTCTTTCTTAATACAAAATGGTGATATGCAGATAATGTACATATCCATAATGTTTTGAATAGCCTTGTAAGGCCATAGGTTTGGTTTAACTGCTTGTAAGTTTAGCTAGTGTCCACTTTATAGGGGAAACTCATCCGGAAATTTTTGTTGGAATCCACGATGAGTTAGACTCCCAATAAACCCTTATATTCGAGGACGAATGTTCCTGGGGGAGGGGGGGAGGGTGTTACAACCCATATTCGCATACGGTAGATCACGCCGTAAGTTATTCGATGTAAATACGAGAATATATTATCTTTGAGATGATAAAAAGTTATTCCCATTGGTCTTAAACGATACAAGGGTGTATAAGAGTGGTTAACAAACATTAGAAGTTAAACGAATCAAGGATGTTATAACCCGTATTTTCGGGTAAAACTAGAGGTGATTAATATTCTCAAGAGGTCGTATTTTAAGGTATTTGAATCATATAATATCCATATCATAAGTCTTGAAGTCAAGCGATTTATAAAACAAAAGTCGACAAAAGTTGTCGCAACTTACGTTCATAATTTTACTTAAACTTTAGGTCAAATGTTACTAAGCTTTTATCCCAATTTAATTGGAATTACGCCAAATTGAATATATATGAGTCTAGTTTCCAACGCATTAAACCGTTTGTCAATATGATCTCGGAGTAAAGAGATATTCTGCGCCAAGCAGCCCTCTATGGGGCCCACATAGGCGGTTGAGACATATGGATATATATAACACGCCTCAATCCCATTTTAAGTCATTCGTTTTCAGTATATTCAGACCTTAGAACCCTAAAAACACTCTCTCAAGGTTCTCTCATGATCCAAGACCAAAACGAAGGGCAAACAATACAAATCAAGTGTCGGGAATCCCGTGGCGCTAGTAAGTTTCTTGTTCTTCTTGTTGCTGCTGATTTTTGTGTTGTTCCAGCTCATGTGGGAGGTTGTTTTAAGTGGTTTATGTTCTGTAAAATACTCCCTCAAGTTATTAATATCAACCCTAGGTTATTTCAAGTCTTCTAAAGTGATTCTAGTGTCGAAAAACCCTAATTGATTGCTAGTTTCGTTTCCTTGTTCTTGTGGTAGTATTGGAGGGATATTTCGTGGTCAATTAAGGTCAAATTGGAGTTGTTCTTTCTGTTTAAATGTAAGGAACCTCTTACCCTACATGTATTTAAGATTATCCAAGTTACGGCTAAGTCGTTGAAGCTAGAACTTCTGAGATATATATCGAAAGGCTTGTTAGTAATGTTATTGGTTGGTGGACTGTTTTGTGAGACTCAATATGATAATTATTGATATTTTTTGGGCTGTTTGGTGGTTGTTTTAACTTGTGGGAAGTCATATAAATAGGGGAGGTGCTGTCCGTTTCTTCGTAAAATAGGTTGTGGTCGATACATAATAGTTACAACACTTAAACGATAACGATAGTGTCATTTCTCTTATTGTAGACTAAGGAGTCATGACATTTGCATAGCTTGAGGTTGGAAAGTATATACAAGGTATGTGAGGCTATCCCTTTCCATTTTTTGAACGATTCCGATTTTACATAATGTAATGAACGAGCTTCCCAAGATACTCCACTCTTAGAAGCTAGCAGTACTTACATTGTTTCCCTTCTTATGGAACGATTATTATTGATGTTACTTCTCTTATTCTTATATTATCAATGTTGTTGGTACTTCCTGATTCTTATAAGATTCTTGATGAAAAGTTAATCCTAATAAAGTGTACGGAGGATACCGACCTTACGTCACTCCAAAAGGTTCAAAATGTGATTCCAATGAGTCCAACACGCATCATATATATGTATCTATTTTACTCTACCGAGCCGCGCTATAGTCGGCCGGGTACGGCACCTATTGTGCAACCACTGATCAGTTGGGTTTTACCGAGCTCCACGTGGCCGGGTACGATTCTACCGAGCCCTATGATGGCCGGGTACATTTTACCGAGCCTATTATGGCCGGGTACGATATGATGATGGTGATGCCCACAAAGGCGTATGTTTTAAAAGTTTATGTATATATATGTATGTATCATGTATTTCATGTCAATAGCCCTCAGAGGTACCCAGATGTCACAGGTTGTATTTTCTCTATCCTTGTTTACATTACTGTTCTTACTTATGCTTTCAGGTCTTACATACTCAGTACTTTATTTGCACTGACGTCTTTTTTATTTGTGGATGCTGCATGTCGTGTTGCAGGTCTTAATAGACAGGTAGGCGAAGCTCCCCCACCATAGTAGGCTGCCCAGTTCAGCGGTTATTGGCGAGATCCCTTCTCCGGACTTGCCGTGGTCTTGGTATGCATTTTTGTTATAGACTTTATAGGTATGTCGTGGCCCTATTCCGGAAATGTTGCAGCACTCAAGTTCTTTTAGAGGCTCATAGACAGGTGTCGACTCATGATTTTTGTTGTATAGTCTCTCATGGCAGCTTATCAGCCCCTACCTTATACATAGCTTCATGACAGCCTTGTCGGCCCATGTTATATATGTTCATGCCATTATCTGTCACTGGTGGTTGTTTAGGATTCATGTCTACCATTTATATTGAACTCGTCGGCCCTTATAGATAACAAGAAAGGTTAGATAAAATGTGCGTTAGTGCTCAGCAGGTATGGCCCGAGTGCCAGTCATGGCCCTCCAGTTTGGGTCATGACATGAGTGACTGAATGCCAGTTATTATGTATATATATTTGGGATGGATCTTCACTAGGCTGGATTGGCCATATACAATACTGAGTGACTGTGTGCAAGTTGTCATTTATATTTGGGCTGGATCTGCCCTGTACAGTGCCGAGTGACTGAGTGTGCTGAATATTAAGCGTAATGGGTGGAAATGTGAGACAGTGAGATTGAGTACTCTGAGAGTGTGAGTACATGAGTTCATCACTGTGCTGCATTGTATTAGACATGCATACTTGATATATAGGCATAGAGAAGTATTTTTTCTCATGCCATCTCAGAACGAAATTTCTTATCCGTCATTAAAGTTTTTGAGAAAAATAACAGATTTAAGACTTACTCATATTATTTGTGATTTTTGGCAAAGGATTTGAGTTTTACTGTTATACTTGAAAAGAAAATGTTTATTTTCCAGAATTGTATACGAGCTGAGTGTTCTATTATTGAGTTATTACTTGTGCTGCTTTAAATTGTATTTTTATGAGATGTTATTGGTTATTGGAGTGGACTCTGACCTTGGTTCAAGCTCGTCACTACTTTCAACCTAAGGTTAGGTTTGTTACTTATTGAGTACATGGGGTCGATTATACTCATACTACATTTCTGCACCTTGAGTGCAAATTTCTGATGCTGATGTAGTTGCGTACGATGGAGCTGGATCTGAAGATGTACCTGCGTTCCAGTCATTACTGCCTCTTATTCATGGTAGTTTTAGAAATTTTAATCTATTCATATATATTTCAGACAGATGACGTATTTTTATTTCACACCAGCTTTATAAATTCTAATCTTAAAAGCTCATAATTTGTACTACCAGTCCTTATGGAGTGTATTAGAGTCAATTGGATATCTTTAAAAATCTGATTGTTATTATTTGGCTTACCTAGAGGGTGAGGTTAGGTACCATCATGACTAGTTGGATTTTGGATCGTGACAAGTTGGTATCAGAACTCTAGGTTAATAGGTTCTACAAGTCATGGGTAAGTGTCTAGTAGAGTCTTGCAGATCGGTATGATGACGCCCATACTTATCTTCGAGAGGCTACATGGCATTTAGGATAAACTTCCCATCTTTCTTTGAGGCTATAGTGAGATGCATCAAGGACGAAGGTGGTAGAGTATTGATGGAAGATGCCCAGATTAAGAGGAGATGGTAGACTTACTTTCATAACCTTCTGAATGAAGAAGGGGATCGGGATATTATGCTAGGCGAATTGGAGCATTCCGAGAGTCACCGTGACTTTGGGTACTGCAGGCATATCGAGGTTTAGGAGGTAGTGGGAGCTATGCGTAAGATGAGCAGGGGCAGAGCGACCGGGCCAGACGAGATTCAGTTGGAATTTTGGAAGTGTGTGGGGAGAGCAGGTTTGGAGTGGTTGACTAGGTTGTTTAATGTTATTTTTAAGGCGAAGAGGATGCCAGATGAGTGGAGGTAGAGTACGGTGGTTCCATTGTATAAGAACAAAGGTGATATCCAGAGTTGTAACAATTATAGGGGTATCAAATTACTGAGTCATACCATGAAAGTATGGGAGCGGGTGGTTGAAGCGAGTATGAGGATGACAATGTCTGTATCCAATAACCAGTTCGGGTTTATGCTGGGTCGTTCGACTACAAAAAATATACACCTTGTTAGGAGGTTGGTGGAACTGTACAGAGAAAAGAAGAAGGATCTGCACATGATGTTTATTGACCTAGAGAAAGCGTATGACAAGGTACCTAGAGAAGTTCTCTGGAGATGCCTGGAGGCAAAAGGTGTGTCGGTCCCCTACATTATGGTGATTAAGGACATGTATGATGGAGATAAGACTCGAGTTAGAACAGTAGGAGGTGACTCTGAGCATTTTCTGATTGTGATGGGGTTACACCAAGGTTCTGCGCTCAGTCCATTCTTATTCGCCCTGGTGATGGACGCGTTGACACACTATATTCAAGGGGAGGTGCCATGGTGCATGCTATTCGCCGATGACATAGTTCTGATTGATGAGT
>AWOL01S0030144.1:15484-30483 GCA_000715115.1 Nicotiana otophora
TATCGAGGTTTAGGAGGTAGTGGGAGCTATGCGTAAGATGAGCAGGGGCAGAGCGACCGGGCCAGACGAGATTCAGTTGGAATTTTGGAAGTGTGTGGGGAGAGCAGGTTTGGAGTGGTTGACTAGGTTGTTTAATGTTATTTTTAAGGCGAAGAGGATGCCAGATGAGTGGAGGTAGAGTACGGTGGTTCCATTGTATAAGAACAAAGGTGATATCCAGAGTTGTAACAATTATAGGGGTATCAAATTACTGAGTCATACCATGAAAGTATGGGAGCGGGTGGTTGAAGCGAGTATGAGGATGACAATGTCTGTATCCAATAACCAGTTCGGGTTTATGCTGGGTCGTTCGACTACAAAAAATATACACCTTGTTAGGAGGTTGGTGGAACTGTACAGAGAAAAGAAGAAGGATCTGCACATGATGTTTATTGACCTAGAGAAAGCGTATGACAAGGTACCTAGAGAAGTTCTCTGGAGATGCCTGGAGGCAAAAGGTGTGTCGGTCCCCTACATTATGGTGATTAAGGACATGTATGATGGAGATAAGACTCGAGTTAGAACAGTAGGAGGTGACTCTGAGCATTTTCTGATTGTGATGGGGTTACACCAAGGTTCTGCGCTCAGTCCATTCTTATTCGCCCTGGTGATGGACGCGTTGACACACTATATTCAAGGGGAGGTGCCATGGTGCATGCTATTCGCTGATGACATACTTTTGATTGATGAGTCACGAGCCGGTGTTAACGAGAGGCTGGAGGTTTGGAGACAGGCTCTTGAGTCTAAGGGTTTCAAACTGAGCAGGACGAAGACGGAATACCTTGAGTGTAAGTTCAACGCTGAGCTGGTGGAAGTGGGAGTGGATGTGAGGCTTGAATCACAGGTCATACCTTGGTTCGGTTATCCAGGGGGGACGAGAGATCGACGAGGATGTCACACACCGTATTGGGGTATGATAAATGAAGTAGAGGTTAACATCTAGTGTCCTGTATGACAAGAGAGTGCCATTTATACTCAAAGGTAAGTTCTATAAAGCGGTGGTTAGACCGGCCATAATGTATGGGGCTGAATGTTGGCTCGTTAAGAACTCATATATCCAGAAGATAAAAGTAGCAGAAATAAGGATGTTGAGGTGGATGTGCGGGTACACTAGGATAGATAAGATTAGGAATGATGATATTCGGGAGAAGGTGTGCGTGGCTCCCATTGATGACAAGATGCGGGAAGCGAGGCCTAAAAGGTTCAAACATGTTCAGAGGTAGAAGCCCAGATGCTCCGGTACAGAGGTGTGAGCGGCTGGTTGTGGAGGGCACGAGAAAAGGTAGAGGGCGGCCTAAAAAATATTGGGGAGAGGTGATCAGGAAGGATATGGCGAGGCTCTAGATTTTCGAGGACATGACACTTGATAGGAAGATGTGGAGGTCGAGTATTAGGGTTGTAGGTTAGGAGGTAGTTGAGTCTTGCCTTACTTCGTACCATTGTGGGACTAGCCAGGTAGGGTTTTTGTCTAAGATAGCTAGTGGCAATGTTGTATCTTACTATTTCACTTTTCAGTAAATGACCTATTTACTAGCTATCGCTTTTGCTTTGCATCTTTCTTTTGGATTTCATGGTGTTCTTATTTTTTCTATGATTGTTGTGGTGATACTAATATTGTCTCTTTTTGTCCTTTTATCTTTTTGTTTTCTTGAGCTGAGGGTCTTTCGGAAATAACCTCTCTACTCCTTCGGGGTAGGGGTAAGGTCTGTGTACACACTACCCTCCCCAGACTCCATTAGTGGGATTTTACTGTGTTGTTGTTGTTGTTGTTGTTGTTATTGTTGTTGTTCTTCTTCTTCTTCTTCTTCTTCTTCTTCTTCTTGTTGTTGTTCCCATCTTTCTTTCCTTATCGTGCTGAATTGATTCAGTTTGAAAAATAACTCTTTGAATTCCCTCAACGCATTTGTATGCGCATGTGAACACTCGGTATCAGCCATGTATCATCAGCTTGGGATTCCAGGGATGAGGTGCGAGATGTGATTTCTGTATTTTGGTGATGGGCCAGTCTGGAGGACTTGAGGCCAGTTTAGACTGCAACTTAGACTCGGTAGTTTCAGTTGTGAGAACTTGTACATTCGGACTCATATGTCTGGTAGTGTCCATATGAGTGGAATTTGTGGCCCGATGGGAGGTGGAATGACTAAATGATGAGTATGATGCGATTGCGAGATGTGTTCAGATGGTTTAAATGTGACGAGAAGAGTTTCTCGAGATGTAAAAGGGCCATTGGGTGCTTGATTCCGTCTTGATTTGATGTATATTCTAGAGTTATGAGTGTGTTGAAGGATCTTTCGCGTTGTTAAATTGTGGAACATATTAAATTCTCATGTCTTTTTAATGAGTTTGGACTCAGAAAGATTAAGTGATTGCTAATTGTGGCTGCGAAAGGGTATAACAAGATGCCAATTTGAGGCTAAACAGGTGGGTTATCTCATGCGAAATAATCTACATAGGTGTATTCCTTATAATGTTGAGTGGAGAGTTTTTTTTCTACCAGCGGGGTGTATGTGTTGAGATTTGAATTTGAATCTGGTTGAGAAAGTTGACTTGATTGTCAAGAGAATGAATGCGAGCTTAGCGGATGATTGAGGTATTTTATGGTTGGTGTTGCATAAGCTTGAGAAGAATTTTCATTGAACTAACTGCGGTATTATGGCAATAATAGAGTATGAGTATTGCGAGTTATCGAGTGTTTTAATCTATGACTTTGACCAAAGTGGGGGAGCCTTCTATTGACAATTCAATTTCATGGTTATATATTAAATTTTAGTTTTGGTCTGAGGCATACTTGTGGGTTAGTTATG
This sequence comes from Nicotiana otophora, assembly GCA_000715115.1. Classification (NCBI taxonomy): domain Eukaryota; kingdom Viridiplantae; phylum Streptophyta; class Magnoliopsida; order Solanales; family Solanaceae; genus Nicotiana; species Nicotiana otophora. The sequence goes on from AWOL01S0030144.1 coordinate 18,328, forward strand.
ACTTGCAGAGGTTGAGATCGAGGATGAATCTAGTAAGGAAATTTCTTGAATATGGGTTATATTTCACTTTATGAGTATATGAAAATCATAGGGATGAGTGAGTTGTTATTTGTGAAGGATGCAATGTGCATGGAGTATGAATTTGATCGGTGGTGTTAAGGCAGAGATTACCTCTTTAAGTGTTGTTGTGTTAATGGGGCACGTGTCGTTCGGCCCGTTTGGGCGGTGAAATTTATATTTGAGCAGAGTGGATGACTTTCGAAAGGGTTCTAATGGATTCAAAATGTATATGTGTCAATTGAAATTTTTTTGGAATTTGTATTTCGCCAGAATCGGTTATTTACACTAGATGGTGCCGGGACTTGCGGTAATTCTGTATGACTATGGATTCTACATTCAGTATAAGAAAGGTAAAAAGAATAATTTTAAATTCACTTAAGGTCTCTTCAGAGAGGGTGTCTCGGTTGTGGTACTTTTGTGGTGCTTAAAAGGGAATATAACAGCTCATGGGCCTTAGGGCGGTGTAGTTTATGCTAGGATCTATGGTGGTGAGCTTTGAGTAAGGATCATGGTGTTCTAACAAGGAGAAGTGTCAACTTGAGGGTAATTCAGAAGAAACTCGGAGAAAATATGACAAATGGGTAACAAACTGGATCAATATGGTAATGGTATGCTCGGTTCTTTTGGTTCTTATGATGAGGTGAGGCTTTACGGGTGTTTTGTGGAAATACTCTCGGATTTGGCAACCTGTGTGGATTGGTCGAGTTAGAGAATTAAGTTCTGATAGCTTGGTTATGTGCAAATGGGTTTCGAAGAGTTCTCGATGATTTCTATCACGGTTTGAGATGGATATGTCCTACCGGCATGAGGAACATGTTGTGTATTGTGATTTCCTCCTATAAGGGAGCAAATGGAAGGTTTCTAACTAACCGAGTATGTATTTTGCTTGTGACTCAGAGTGTTAATGAGGTTCTCATATTTTCATAGGATGACCTAATAGAGGCGGTGCGTGGAGTGAGATTGGGACTTGCATGTGCAGGTATACGATTCAGTTTCAAAAGGAATGCATGAGTTTATGGAGCACAAATAATTTCATATATTGGCACTAGTGGTATTACCTGAGAAGAGTGTACATTCAAAAGGGCACACTGTGTTTTGACTTACGGATATTTCGTTGGTATTACGGTATTCGCTTGGTTGATCGACTACTGATATTCAGATTTTTGCTATATGGCACGAGAGAATTATAGAAGTATTCCTCGTGGGATGATCGTGCATGAAAGATGTGTTACTCATTCTAGTGCTGGAGTTCGGATCACTTATGGTGATTCATATGTTCGATGAATTTGGAGACTAGGAGTTATCAGAAGCATATTATTTCGGGTTGCGGCCTTTTTGAGGTGAGTATCTTGTTTAAACTCGGTTGAGGCACTAGTTGCGTGAATTATTTGTGATAGCTACGCTCTATGAGTGCGCATAGGTGTGGGGTTTGAGCCCATGTGCGAGCACCGAGGCAATTATTCATGCTCAGAAAATGCTTAGGCTATGATATGCCTAGAGTTGATAGTTAAGCATAAAGTTATAACGTTCTCGTATTCGTACCTTTGTTGGGAACTACCTGGACTATACTTGAGGGTACGAAGAGGCTAATTCCCTGAATAAATATGGTAGTTACTATTTATGCGTTAACTTGCCGATTTGAGTTGTGATACCACACTTTGCACATGCCTACTCTATGGCGTGTTATTTATACCAGTCCAGGAGCATAAAAATCTTATTTCATTTATCATATACATGTATATTTGTTTGATTTCTCATGTATGATATGCTTGGACTGGAGGCTTATGACCATGCCATGCGGATTATGTTATTGGCACGTGAGTTGTCTGTGCAGATCTATATACTGATATTATTGACACATGAGTTGTCCGTGCGGTTGATGTTAATGTGAGTTATAGAAGAGCGGGTTACCGTCATTTTTTTTGTGTGTCTTGGTTCTACTATGTATGACGAGCTCATAACATTGCGGTTGTGGTGGTGCTAGTTGAACTTGCGAAACAATTCTTTTCTTTGAGATATTTTCCATTTTTGGGTGCACGGATTGTGCAGTTTGTGGCTTGAGTTATATTGGTATGTCGTGTCTGTGGAATAGTTGTGTTTGATAATATAAGGTCATTGGACCTAGAATGGGTACTATCGTATTTGATTACGGTATATTTGGGAGGATGATATCGAAAGTCGGCTTAGAAAGTGATTATGGTTTTGGTTGGGGCCAGAGAGCTCTATGACTAGTTGATTTGATGAGTGGTTATGAGTTTTTGAGTGTTTCTTTCATCATCGGCAATGTACAAAGGTTTTGAACAAGGTTTTATCTGATATGAGGTTTATCACCGGTATCAAGTTTGTTTTTAAGCAACTATGGTGATTAGAAATTATTGCTACAAGTATGCGAGTTGTGTGGTATATCATGTGATTACATCTTGGGTTATGGCTATGGCTTGATACAATTTGTTCAGACTTATATAGTGTGCAGATGTGAGATTCAGGTCTTGAAAAGAAATTCTGAATGTTGAAAATTGAATTCCAAGGTTTATGGGCTAAGGTGGAATTAATAATCCTCAATTATGTTATGTTGTCAGGCCTATATAGAATAGGGTGGCATGGGATCACCCCCGAGCACGTGCGTGGTAAGATGGAATAGTGATTTGAAGGCTTAGGAACAACTCTTGGCACGTTCGAGAACGAACGTATATTTAAGTGGGGGAGGATGTAACAACCCGACTTTTTGTCTTGAACATTTACGCTCCTTTCAACTATTCGAAGTCTTGAATATATTCATATGATGTATTATGACGTGTGTGAATCGTCGGTTTTATTTTCAGGTGTTTCGGAATATGTTCGGAAGAATGAATTCCATGTTGGAAGCCTTAAGTTGAAAGAGTTGACCAAATTTGACTTTTTAGTATTCAACCTCGGATAGGAGTTTTGATGATTCCGTTAGATCCGGATGGTGATTTTGGACTTGGGCGTATGCCCGGAATTTAATTTGGATATTTCTAGAATGTTTCGACTTCGTTTCTTCAAGCATAAATGGTACAACATAAGCAAATGAGCTCCAAATTCAGTTTTAATTAAAGCATTAGATCCGTATTGAAATTATGGATCCATAGCAAAAAGAATCGTCGAATTCGAACATCGTATGAGAGAGTTATGCCCCATTTTAGTATCGGGAAAGATTGTTGTTTTCTAGGGCAGAGGTAAATCGCAGGTATCAAGTATGATTTATAAGTCTCAAGTGTCAAATGCGACTTGCCTGGACAGATTTTAAAATGGAGGTTTCGGCCATTTTTAACATATTTGGAGCTAGGGAGCTCGGATTGAAGCGATTTATACCATATAGATTAAGGTAAGTGATTCTAACTCGGGTTTAGTTAAATTACACGAATCTAGTGTTGTTTTTATCAACAAATTAGTGTTTTGGGTTGAAAATGGTAGAAGATTTCATAGACTTTAATTGAGGATTTGAAGACCGAGTTGTGGTCGAATTTGAGTAATTTTGGTATGGTTGAACTCGTGATTAAATGGGGGTTCAGATTTTGTAATTTTTGTCGTATTCCGAAACGTGGGCCCCAATGTCGATTGTTGGGCAAATTTTCGGATTTAATGGGGAAATTTAGTATTTTCATATGGAATTGATTCCTATAATTTGTGTTGACTGTATCAAATTAATTATGACTAGATTCGAGGCGTTCAGAGGCCGATTCGCAAGGCAAGGGCATATTGGAATAGAGAATTGCACGATTTGAGGTAAGTAACATTTCTAAACTTAGAACTGAGGGTATGAACCCTGAATATACGTGTTATGTGATTTGTTTGGAGGTGACGCACATGTTAGGTGATGGGCGTGTACCGTAGAAATTGTGACGTGATTGATTCCATGAAATTATGTAGTCAAATAATCTTGGCATTTTCCATGTACTTTCATGTCTTAGGGAAATAGAGCTGAGAATCATGTTAAAAATCATGCTGAGGCTATATGTCGATATTATTGAGACCCACAGAGGTCGTATTGCTGTTGAGTTATTTCTTTAAATTGTAATTTCATACTCAGTCATGTTCATTCATTTCATATCATCTCTCAGCCTCTGTTGCTATTTATTGATTCATCATATCATCATTTTGGGCTAGTTTCATGACTTTGTGAGCCCAAGAGACTGGAGAGATTGGTGAATGAGTGAGGCCGAGGGTCTAATTGTGAGATATTTATGGGATCGGGTTTCACGCCGCAGCAGACCTTATAGGCTTTATAGTTATGGGATCGGGCTGCACGCCGCAACAAGCCTGAATGGCTTATTTTAGCGTTTGGGCTGAAGGAGCCCCTTCGGAGTTTGCACTCCCCACAGTGTGTTACTCATATTTAAGACTTACTCATAGTTTTGGTGATTTTCGGCAAAGGATTTGAGTTTTACTGTTATACTTGAAAAGAAAATGTTTATTTTCAGGAATTGTATACGAGCTGAGCATTCTATTGTTGAGTTATTACTTGTGTTGCTTTAAATTGTATTGTTATGAGATGTTATTGGTTATTGGAGTGGACTCTGACCTTGGTACAGACTCGTCACTACTTTCAACCTAAGGTTAGGTTTGTTACTTATTAAGTACAAGAAGTCGGTTGTACTAATACTACACTTCTGCATCTTGCGTGCAGATTTCTGATATTGATGTAGCTACGTAAGGCGGGAGTTGGATCTGAAGATGTACCTGTGTTCCAGTCATTGTAGCCTCTTATTCATGGTAGATTTACAAATTTTAATCTGTTCATGTATATTTCAGACAGATGACGTATTTGTATTTCACACCATCTTTGTAAATTCTAATATTAGAAGCTCATGATTCGTACTACCAATTCTTGGGGAGTGTATTAGAGTTAGTTGAATATATTTAAAAATCGGATTGTGGTTATTTGGCTTACCTAGCGAGTGAGGTTAGGTACCATCACGACTAGTTGAATTTTGGACCGTGACACATACGCTTCCTGTTGCATTCAAAGCTACTGACTTCTCTTGATCACAATCTTTACCGATCTGTTTATCCTTGTTGTTACCATTGTTAAGATTACTACTCCCCATCCCTGATTGTGGAATGGGTATAGCTATAGGTCTAGTCTTCATAGACTATCTTACCCTCGATTATGGCGTAATCAGAACATCTGGGCTTCGAATCACTATCCTAGTTTAGGGCTTGTCATTTTCTATACCGCAATCCCGACCAGCAACTATCCTTTCTTCTATAATCACATTCTTTTGGAGATTTCCAAGTATAGCTGGGGTAGTGTTAATGGCCGAACTCGTTTTTCCACTGATTCCCTCTATAAACCCTAACTCATCCTTTGTAATAAACCGGCGATTTGTTTTCGTCACCTTCACCGCTGAAATTTCTATCTTATTCATCTTTTTAGCTCGTCCCTTAGCCATTTTCGGCGAGGGCGTACGTTTGAAACACCACTACCGTGTGCCTTGGGAGAAAAAGCTAGAGAAAGAAAAAGAGAAAAAACAACTACCACTATTTGACCACACACCACAGTATCCTTAGTTGATTGAACATTTTAATTTGCTGCAAATCAAAGCTAGCGTTTGGACATAGATTTGGATAAAACTTGAAAAAATGTGTTTTTAAAAATGAGATGAAAAATAATTTTTGAAAGTTGAAATTGTGTTTGGACATGCATTTTACTTGAAATCACAAAACTTCAAAAACTACTCTGGAGCCGTGTTTAGAATTTGAAGATTTTGTTTTCAAAATTCGTTAAAAATGATTAAAATCTATAAACAAACATATATTTGAAAATAAAATTAAAAAAAGAGCTCCCACGTTTTATGGCCAAATGAGAGCAAAGTATTTGGAATCTAACACGTTGACTGGGGAAGACGGTTTCCAGTATAACCCACCTAAAATGGAAGCCGGAATCAAAATGTGGTTCTTTTGGACTCAAAGAACCAAAATGTATGGAAAAACAACTTAGTGACAATTTTATATATAACGCCCTTTTAAAGGGCGCTATACCTTAACAGTCGTTTGCCCAATTAAGTGTAGCGCCCTTTTAAAAGGCGTTATATATATATGACCTTTTTGAAAGGCGCTATATATATTATGTGGGCTAACCAATAATTATTCTGGGCTTAACTGACATAACAATAATTCAACTGGGTATAGCGCCCTTATTTAAAGCACTATACCTAAAACAATTATACCCCCATATTGGTTTTTGCCTTATTTAAAGAGGTTAAGGATTTTCTAAAAATCCATTCATAAATATTCTCAAGTCTGTTGAAATATTTTTTCGTTAAGTTGTTTTGCATTTTGTCATAATGTCTGAAGAGCGAAGAATAAGGGTTTCATTATATTGGGGGTGAGGTTGTAGTGGCGAATAACTCAGTAACCTATAGTTTATCTCCACAGTGTCATGTTAAGTTGCCACTTACAATGGAGTACGATACATTCGTATCGTTGTTATGTAAAAAAATGAGTGTGAGCAAACATTCGGTGAAACTTAAAGTAACCAGAAGATATCCATATTATGTCACTCCGTAATGGGTTGCTTGTTATGCTGAGTTTAACATCGAGGACGATGAAACTCTGAGAGTTTTTTTGAGGACTCCGGATGAATACCAGGAATTTCTTGTGATAAAAATATTGGAAATGTACATCAAAGTTAAAGACTTTCGCAATAATGAGGTTGCGCAAAGCAGGGATATCCCTCAGTCATCGGTGGTTATTTTGGAGCAGTTTTTGCTGAACAGGTTCCGGCTAAAAGAGTTTGGCCTGATCTAGACTTATCTCCACAGGCGAATGAGGAGTGAGGAAATAATTTCTCTCCTAGTTTACATAATCCACAAGATGAGTGGTAAACTTTAATTTTTCTTTGTGTTACGATGTTTATTTTTTCTGTATTCAATTTGTATTAACACTCATATATTCCACAGAGGGTATCGGCCATATATGAATTTTACAAATTATGAACCAACGCCCAGTTGGAATATGCCTAGTTCTGGTGTGTTGGATCATGGTGGTCCATCCGAGAGTCATCACCAACAGGATAATATCCATCATGGGATGTCAGCACATTACGATTTATAAGTGAAGTGATATAGCTATATGTAAAGTATTTATCAATTTGAGTAACTCATTATTTTGTTGGTTGTGCAGTGAAAACGAGCATCCTGAAGGACCTGTCCTTACTCAATTGCCCGAAGACGACATATTTAATCGTGATCTGGCAGATGCACAGAGTTAGGAAGAGAATAGTGATTATGACAACAATACTGATGAGTCTGCAGATGACACACCCTTCCTTGATGAGGGTGATGATGAGGAGGAAGAGAATGCTTGACCTGATTTGACGAGGAAGCATGCTCCACCCTCATTAGACCAAGAGTGTACGAGTCCCACGTGCCGTTTCATTCAAGGAAAATTCCCTACGTTAATCATTTGCCAAGTATGCCGGATGTGGATGCCCTCACAAGGGATATTGACGAAATTCGGACAACAATGTGGGATGAATCTATCATTTGCCAAGTATGCCGGATGTGGATGCCCTCACAAGGGATATTGACGAAATTCGAACAACAATGTGGGATGAATCTAGAGCAACGGTGCTGTCAAAGGGCATGCTTTTTTCCCATAAAGCGCGCCTAACCAGGGCGGTGCTAATGTACAGTGTAAAAGAGTGTCGTGAGATCACGGTACGCGAGTCATCTCCAAATATATACATAGGTAGTCTGCCGTAGATGGTTTACGGGTTGTAATTGGATGCTGCGTGCGAGGAAGAAGAAAACAAATATGTGGGTTATGGGTAAATACATTGGCACCCACAATTGTGAAATAGACACATTCAGTGGGAATCATTTTAATTGAATGCTGACTTGATTTCTCTTGTCTTGATTCTACACATTGAAGCATACATAAGGTACAAGAACAAAGAGTGTATATCATCCGTCCACCAGGAATATGGGTGTACCATTACCAAAAGAAAGACATTTCTCGGGCGCAAACGTGCATTTGGAATTGTTTATGGTAACTGGGATAAGTCCTTTGCATCTCTACCCAGGTACATAGATGCATTACAACACTTTAACCTCGGGACTGTTGTTGAATGGAAGCTTGAGCGGAGTCTGGGAATACCAGAACATATATTCAAATATGTGTTCTGGGCATTTAAATCAGCAATTGATGATTTTCTGCATTGCCGGCTGGTAATATCCATAGACGGCACTCATGTCTATGGAAATTATGATATTAAGTTATTGATCGCCATTGCAGTAGATGCTAATGGAAGTATATTTCACTTAGCTTTTGCTATTTGTGCCAATGAACGCCAAGAGACGTGGACACTATTTTGAACCACTTAAAAGAGCACGTTATCAAACATCGTTCATGTATTTGTCTAATATCTGATCAGCATAGTGGTATTTTAAGTTTTGTACAGAATTTGCGTGCATAGCAGGAACCGTATGCCTACCACCATTATTGTGTGAGGCACCTGAAGGCCAATTTTCAGAAGGCATATCCCAACAAGGATTTGTATGATTTAATATGGATAGCTGCAATAGATCACCAAGAGTGTAAATTCAGGAGGCGTATGGAGTCTATCAGGCAGGAAGATGAGGTAGCCTATCGTTGGTTGATGCGACATGAGCTTGACAAGTGGACTGTGCATGTGGATTATGGCAGAAGATGGGGAATTCTGACTACAAATGTATCAGAGTCTTTCAACGGGTTATTGAAGGCTGCACGTGGATTGCTTGTCACTGCCATGGTGCGGATGTCATTCAAGCAGATGGAAGAGAGGTTTGTTGAAAAGGCTAGAGGTGCATCGTCATTGATAGAAAGGGGTGTTGAGTTTATGCCAATACAAATGAAAAGATTTGAGAAATACTGGCGGCGAGCACATTGACATTCATATTTACAGTATTGCAACGAGCGAAATATTTTTGAAGTTCGCACCGCTATCTATCAAAATCGGGAGAATAATACACACACCATAAATGAAGTCAGAAGGTTATGCTCTTGTGGGAAATGGTCTATCTACCACATGCCGTGCTCACATGCCATCAAGTGCTTTCAACATAGAAGTTTAGTGGAAACCAACTACGTTGATAAAGAATATAGTGTTGCTGTATACTTAAATACCTATAGTGGGCAATTGCAGCCAGTGGGTGCTGAGCATTATCGGCCGCCGGAACCACTTAAAATGGTGTGTAACAAGGACTATGTATGTCAACGACAAATGGAAAAAAAAATACATATACGGAATCAAATGGATGTTGGTGATACAATTTATGCGCGCAAATGTGGCATATACTCGCAAACAGGACACAACCGTCGTAAATGTCCTTTAGCTAGTTTGGGTGGCGGTGGTAATCCAGCTCCTGGTGGAAGTTCATCTAATGTGCCCAACTATTAAGGATACACATAGTGTTTTGTTTCCGTAATGTGGTTGTAATAAGTGTATGTACTTGTTTATCTTGCAGAATGTATGAAATAAAAATATGTTTTCATAGCTGTTAAATCTTATTGATATTTCACATTAATACTTCAGTACAGCAATCTAACATAAACCCATTTAAATAAAAATAATTGTCTTGTCGACCTGAAAAGCTGCTCGCCTGCAAAGGTTACCGTCTGGAAAAGCTGTATTGTACCCGAAAGTATCTTTAACACGCGAAGCATAGCTCGGTGAAATACTACGTTATGTGTGTTGTCTTGTCGACCTGAAAAGCTGCTCGCCTGCAAAGGTTATCGTCTGGAAAAGCTGTATTGTACCCGAAAGAATCTTTAACACGCGAAGCATAGCACGGTGAAATACTACGTTATGTGTGTTGTCTGTCGACCTGAAAAGCTGCTCGCCTGCAAAGGTTATCGTCTGGAAAAGCTGTATTGTACCCGAAAGAATCTTTAACACGCGAAGCATAGCACGGTGAAATACTACGTTATGTGTGTTGTCTGTCGACCTGAAAAGTTGCTCGCCTGTAAAAGCTAACTTCTGGAAAAGCTGTATTGTACCCGAAAGAATCTTTAACACGCGAAGCATAGCGCGATGAAATACTACGTTATGTGTGTTATCTTGTCGACCTAAAAAGTTGCTCGCCTGCAAAAGCTATCTTCTGAAAAAGCTGTTTTGTACCCAAAAGAATTTTTAACACGCGAAGCATAGCGTGGTGAAATACTACGTTATGTGTGTTATCTTGTCGACCTAAAAAGTTGCTCGCCTGCAAAAGCTATCTTCTGAAAAAGCTGTTTTGTACCCAAAAGAATTTTTAACACGCGAAGCATAGCGTGGTGAAATACTACGTTATGTGTGTTATCTTGTCGACCTAAAAAGTTGCTCGCCTGCAAAAGCTATCTTCTGAAAAAGCTGTTTTGTACCCAAAAGAATTTTTAACACGCGAAGCATAGCGTGGTGAAATACTACGTTATGTGTGTTGTCTTGCTATAAATAACTAGCGCATTTTAGTTATTATCTGCGCTTAACCAAAACAAATAGCAAAACTTTCCATAAATTCTTTATTTTTCATGCATTAACAAATGTCTGGACGCAATGACCAACCAATGTGCTATTGTGGCAAACGTGTGATTTTAAAGGCATGTTGGTCAGATGGTAATGTTGGGCGCATATACTGGATATGTCAATAATTGTTTGGATGCAATGACAGAAATCAATGTATGTTTGAGGAATGGTATGATGAACCCATTAACCAGGAATACTACAAATCATATTTGCAGCATGTTTGGAATATGAACGGTGAATACCAATGCCATATCTCTTAAATGCAATGAGAAATTGCGGCAGTGCAGGAGAAACTAAAAGAGGTGGAAGAAGAAAAAAATAGGCTGGAAGAGAAATTTAAGTGGTTGGAGCAGAGAATAATAAGTGGTAGTGCTAAACAAACACATGTATGTGTTGAGTATAGTATTTTATCTTTATGTTTTTCGTGCCATGTATTTTTATTAGTTGTACTGAATTTAAATTATGTTAAGTTGCTATGTTTGTGTTTGTGTTGTAGTATTAAAATAATGAAGAACCGGAGAAATAAAAACATACTGCTCATATAATATAAACAATAAAAATTATTGCTATTATTTACTGAATGTCATATGTACATAAAATAAAAATAAATCAATGTGTCCCATATCCTATATGCGAATTCCCTGGAGTAAGCTAAAGGCTGAATGACGGCATATCACTATGAGCATGGTCTGGCTCATGGAGGTCACCCGGCTGATCAACTCCAACATCCTCAACAGGTGCCTCAACGGCCCCTTGCTGGGGACCACCTCCTCGCCGACCCCCTACGACCTCGTGGGACACCCCTACCTCGTGGGACATCCCTACCTCTCTGGGCACGCCTGCCACGTCGACCACGTTCCGGCTCCACTGGTGGCCCACGATGGTATTGCTCTGGCGCCACATACTCAGCCTCGTATCTAAGCGTTCATCATCTCGGGCTCCCCTCAATGTCCGGGAAGCCAGATCAGTAACCTGCCAGCCATACTCGTGCAAAACGGCTGCTCCCTCGCCGGTATGCTGCTGCATCTGCAGTCCCAACTGGTGGAACAGATGTAGGCCAATAGCCTGCACAACATGTAAAATATAAATTATGGAACACTAGGTTAACGTTATAAGTAAGTATACCAAATAACATACCAGTGCCTCGTGCCTACCAGCGTATGGAACGTACCGACCGCCAGCGCGATAAACAAGATTCACGACAAAAAGTCGGGTAACACTGTGGTACCAGCCCATATACTTATGCTCACTATCCGGCCGGTTAGGTGGAGGGGGGGGAGGGGAATCGGGTCATGTCACTGGTCCCAAGTAACGATCTGCTCCTCTAGCCATGCCATATATGTCTGGTCCACCCTGAATGATCATCCCGTTGGTAATGTGTCATATGCCAAGCGGGTGGTGGCGGTACAAGCTGTGGGCGACCAAACTGGCGAAGTACTCGCTTGGTGGCATGATGCTCGACAATATCGAGACGCATCAACGTGACGGAAGAGCTCCACATAATTCGGCCGGTCGAGAAATAATCGAGCAAACCAGCTATTAGCTCGTCGCTGTATGGCCTCCAAATGAACTATTAAGTAAAAACAGGA
>AWOL01S0030146.1:0-40966 GCA_000715115.1 Nicotiana otophora
TGATTTTATTTTAGACATAAGGTCTCCACTCCCTAGTCCCTTTTCCAACATAGGGTCTCCACTTCCTAGTTGATTTTATTTTGGACACAGGGTCTCCACTCCGTAGTCGCCTTTTCCAACATAGGGGATCCTCCCTAGTTGATTTTATCTTCGGCATAGGTTCTCCACCCCCTAGTCTCTTTTCCAAGATCTCCACTCCCTAGTTGATTTTATTTTAGACATAGGGTTTTCATTCCCTAGTCTCATTTCCAACATAGGGTCTCCACTCCTTAGTTGATTTTATTTTAGACATAGGGTTTCCACTCCCTAGTCTCATTTCCAACATAGGGTCTCCACTCCCTAGTTGATGTTATTTTAGATATAGGGTCTCCACTCCCTATTCTCTTTTCCAACATAGGGTCTCCACTCCGTAGTTGATTTGATCTTAAATGCAAGGTACGCCATTCCCTGATAGCATTGCCAACAAAGGGTCTCCACTCCCTAGTTAATTTTATTTTAGACATAGGGTCTCCATTCCGTAAAAGCCTTTTCCAACATAGGGCCTCCACTCCCTAGTTGATGTTATTTTAGATATAGGGTCTCCACTCCCTAGTATCTTTTCCAACATAGGGTCTCCACTCCGTAGTTGATTTGATCTTAAATGCAAGGTACGCCATTCCCTGATAGCATTGCCAACAAAGGGTCTCCACTCCCTAGTTAATTTTATTTTAGACATAGGGTCTCCATTCCGTAAAAGCCTTTTCCAACATAGGGCCTCCACTCCCTAGTTGATGTTATTTTAGATATAGGGTCTCCACTCCCTAGTNCTACACTCCCTAGTCTCATTTTTCAACATAGGGTATCCACTCCCTAGTTGATGTTATTTTAGATATAAGGTCTCAACTCCCTAGTCGATTTGATCTTAAATGCAGGATACACCACTCCCTGATATCATTGCCAACATAGGGTCTCCACTCCCTAGTTGATTTTGTTTTAGACATAGGGTCTCCACTCCCTAGTCGCCCTTTCCAACATAGGGTGTCCACTCCCTAGTTGGTTTTATTTTAGACATAGGGTCTCCACTCCCTAGTCTCTTTTCCAATATAGGGTCTCCACTCCCTAGTTGATTTTACTTTAGACATAGGGTCTCTACTCCCTAGTCTCCTTTTCCAACATAGGGTCTCCACTCCCTAGTTGATATTATGTTAAACATAGGGTCTCCATACGCTAGTATCTGTTCTTACATGGGGTCTCCACTCCCTAGTTGATTTTATTTTTGACATAGGATCTCTACTCCCTGGTCTCCTTTCCTACATAGAGTCTTCACCCCCCTAGTTGATTTTATTTTAAACATAGGGTCTCCACTCCCAAGTTGATTTTATTTTAGACATAAGGTCTCCACTCCCTAGTATCTTTTCCCACATAGGGTCTCCACTCCCTAATTGATTTTATTTTAGACACAGGGTCTCCACTCCCTAGTCGCCTTTTCCAACATAGGGGCTCCTCCCTAGTTGATTGTATCTTAGGCATAGGGTCTCCACTCCCTAGTCTCTTTTCCAACATAGGTTCTCAACTTCCTAGTTGATTTTATTTTAGACATAGGGTTCCTACTCCCAAGTCTCATTTCCAACATAGGGTCTCCACTCCCTAGTTGATTTTATTTTAGACATAGGGTTTCCACTCCCTAGTCTCATTTCCAACATAAGGTCTCCACTCCCTAGTTGATGTTATTTTAGATATAGGGTCTACGCTCCCTAGTCTCATTTCCAACATAGGGTCTCCACTCCCCAGTTGATTTGATCTTAAATGCAAGGTACACCACTCCCTGATATCATTGCCAACAAAGTGTCTCCACTTCCTAGTTGATTATATTTTAGATATAGGGTCTCTACTCCCTAGTCGCCTTTTCCAGCATAGGGTCTCCACTCCCTGGTTGATGTTATTTTAGATATAGGGTATCCACTCCCTAGTATCTTTTCCAACATAGGGTCTTCACTCCCTAGTTGATTTTATTTTAGACATAGGGTCTCCACTCCCTAGTTGATGTTGTTTTAGATATAGGGTCTGCACTCCCTAGTCTCTTTTCCAACATAGGGTCTCCACTCCCTAGCTGATTTTAATTTAGACATAGGGTCTCCACTCCCTAGTTGATGTTGTTTTAGATATAGGGTCTGCACTCCCTAGTCTCTTTTCCAACATAGGGTCTCCACTCCCTAGCTGATTTTAATTTAGACATAGGGTCTCCACTCCCTAGTCTCATTTTCTAACATAGGGTATCCACTCCCTAGTTGATGTTATTTTAGATATAAGATCTCCACTCCCTAGTCGATATGATCTTAAATGCAGGGTACACTACTCCCTGATATCATTGCCAACATAGGGTCTCCACTCCCTATTTGATTTTATTTTAGATATACGGTCTCCACTCCCTAGTCGCCCTTTCCAACATAGGGTCTCCACTCCATAGTTTATTTTATTTTAGGCATAGGGTCTCCACTCCCTAGTCTCCTTTTCCAACATAGGGTCTCTACTCTCTAGTTGATGTTATTTAAGACATAGGGTCTCCATACGCTAGTCACTTTTCCGACATAGGGTCTCCACTCCCTAGTTGCTTTTATTTTAGACATAAGGTCTCTACTCCCTAGTCTCCTTTCCAACATAGGGTCTTCACCCCCCTAGGTTATTTCTTTTTAGATATGGGGTCTCCACTCCCTTGTCTCCCTGTCCAACATAGGGTCACCGCTCCCTAGTTGATTTTATTATAGACATAAGGTCTCCACTTCCTAGTCTCTTTTCCAACATAGGGTCTCCACTCCCTAGTTGATTGTATTTTAGACACAGGGGCTCCACTCCCTAGTCGCGTTTTCCAACATAGGGGCTCTTCCGTAGTTGTTGTTATTTTAGACATAGGGTCTTTACTCCCTAGTATCTTTTCCAACATAGGGTCTCCACTCCCTAGTTGATTTTATTTTAGACATATAGTTTCCACTCCCTAGTCTCATTGCTAACATAGGGTCTCCACTCCCTAGTTGATTTGATCTTAAATGCAGGGTACATCACTGCCTGATATCTTTGCCAAAAAAGGGTCTCCACTCCCTAGTTAATTTTATTTTAGACATAGAGTCTCCACTCCCTAGTCGCCTTTTCCAACATAGTGTCCTTACTCCCTAGTTGATGTTATTTTAGATATAGGGTCTCCACTCCATAATATATTTTCCAACATAGGGTATTCACTTCCTAGTTGATTTTATTTTAAACATAGGGTCTCCACTCTCTAGTCGCCTTTTCTTATATAGGGTCTCCACTCCCTAGTTGATGTTATTTTAGATATAGGGTCTCCATTCCCTAGTCGCTTTTCCAACATAGGGTCTCCACTCCCTAGTTGATTGGATCTTAAATGCTGGGTACACCACTCCAAGATATCATTGCCAACAAAGGGTCTCCACTCCCTAGTTGAGTTTATTTTTGACATAGGGTCTCCACTCCCTAGTCGCCTTTTCCAACATAAGATCTCCACTCCCTAGTTGATGTTATTTTAGATATAGGGTCTCCATTCCCTAGTCGCTTTTCCAACATAGGGTCTCCACTCCCTAGTTGATTGGATCTTAAATGCTGGGTACACCACTCCAAGATATCATTGCCAACAAAGGGTCTCCACTCCCTAGTTGAGTTTATTTTTGACATAGGGTCTCCACTCCCTAGTCGCCTTTTCCAACATAAGGTCTCCACTCCCTAGTTGATGTTATTTTAGATATAGGGTCTCCACTCCCTAGTATCTTTTCCGACATAGGGTCTCCACTCCCTAGTTGATTTTATTTAGACATAGAGTCTCCACTCCCTAGTCGCCTTTTCCAACATAGGGTATCTACTCCTTAGTTGATTTTATTTTAGATATAAGAACTCTACTCCCAAGTCGATTTGATCTTAAATACAGGGTACACCACTACCTGATATCATTGCTAACATAGGGTCTCCACTCCCTAGTTGATTTTATTTTAGACATAGGGTCTCCACTCCCTAGTTGATTTTATTTTAGACATAGGGTCTCCACTCCCTAGTCTCGTTTTCCAACATAGGGTATCCACTCCCTAGTTGATGTTATTTTAGATATACGGACTTCACTCCCAAGTCGATTTGATCTTAAATATAGGGTACACCACTCCCTGATATCATTGCCAACATAGGGTGTCCACTCCCTAGTTGGTTTTATTTTAGACATAGGGTCTCCACTCCCTAGTCTCTTTATCAACATAAGGTCTCCACTCCTTAGTTGATTTTATTTTAGACATAGGGTCTCCACTCCCTAGTCTCCCTTTTCAACATAGGGTCTCCACTCCCTAGTTGATTTTATTTTAGACATAGGGTCTCCACTCTCTAGTCTCATTTTCCAACATAGGGTATCCACTCCCTAGTTGATGTTATTTTAGATATAAGGTCTCTATTCCCTAGTTGATATTATTTTAGATATAAGGTCTCCACTTCCTAGTCGATTTGATCTTAAATGCAGGGTACACCACTCTCTGATATCATTGCCAACATAGGGTCTCCACTCCCTAGTTGATTTTATTTTAGACATAGGGTCTCCACTCCTTAGTCGTCCTTTCCAACATAGGGTCTCTACTCCCTAGTTGATTGTATTTTAGACATAGGGTTTCCACTCCCTAGTCTCGTTTCCAATATAGAGTCTCCACTCCCTAGTTGATTTTATTTTAGACATAGGGTCTCCACTCCTTAGTCGTCCTTTCCAACATAGGGTCTCTACTCCCTAGTTGATTGTATTTTAGACATAGGGTTTCCACTCCCTAGTCTCGTTTCCAATATAGAGTCTCCACTCCCTAGTTGATTTTATTTTAGACATAGGGTCTCCACTCCTTAGTCGTCCTTTCCAACATAGGGTCTCTACTCCCTAGTTGATTGTATTTTAGACATAGGGTTTCCACTCCCTAGTCTCGTTTCCAATATAGAGTCTCCACTCCCTAGTTGATTTTATTTTAGACATAGGGTCTCCACTCCTTAGTCGTCCTTTCCAACATAGGGTCTCTACTCCCTAGTTGATTGTATTTTAGACATAGGGTTTCCACTCCCTAGTCTCGTTTCCAATATAGAGTCTCCACTCCCTAGTTGATTTTATTTTAGACATAGGGTTTCCACTCCCTAGTCTCGTTTCCAATATAGAGTCTCCACTCCCTAGTTGAATTTAGTTTACACCTAGGGTCTCCACTCCCTAGTCTCCTTTTCTTACATAGGGTCTCCACTCCCTAGTTGATGTTATTTTAAACATTGGGTCTCCACACGCTAGTCTCTTTTCCAACATAGAGTCTCCACTCCCTAGTTGATTTTATTTTAGACATAGGGTCTCTACTCCCTAGTCTCCTTTCCAACATAGGGTCTTTACCCCCCTAGTTGATTTTATTCTAGACATAGGGTCTCCACTCCCTAGTTGACTTTATTTTAGACATAAGGTCTCCACTCCCTAGTCTCTTTTCCAACATAGGGTCTCCACTCCCTAGTTGATTTTATTTTAAACATAGGGTCTCCTCCCTAGTTGATTTTGTTTAAGACATATGGTCTCCACTCCCTAGTCTCTTTTCCAACATAGGGTCTCCACTCCCTAGTTGATTTTATTTTAAACATAGGGTCTCCTCCCTAGTTGATTTTGTTTAAGACATATGGTCTCCACTCCCTAGTCTCTTTTCCAACATAGGGTCTCCACTCCCTAGTTGATTTTATTTTAAACATAGGGTCTCCTCCCTAGTTGATTTTGTTTAAGACATATGGTCTCCACTCCCTAGTCTCTTTTCCAACATAGGGTCTCCACTCCCTAGTTGATTTTATTTTAAACATAGGGTCTCCTCCCTAGTTGATTTTGTTTAAGACATATGGTCTCCACTCCCTAGTCTCTTTTCCAACATAGGGTCTCCACTCCCTAGTTGATTTTATTTTAAACATAGGGTCTCCTCCCTAGTTGATTTTGTTTAAGACATATGGTCTCCACTCCCTAGTCTCTTTTCCAACATAGGGTCTCCACTCCCTAGTTGATTTTATTTTAAACATAGGGTCTCCTCCCTAGTTGATTTTGTTTAAGACATATGGTCTCCACTCCCTAGTCTCTTTTCCAACATAGGGTCTCCACTCCCTAGTTGATTTTATTTTAAACATAGGGTCTCCTCCCTAGTTGATTTTGTTTAAGACATATGGTCTCCACTCCCTAGTCTCTTTTCCAACATAGGGTCTCCACTCCCTAGTTGATTGTATTTTAGACATGAGGTTTCCACTCCCTAGTCTCATTTCCAACATAGGGTCTCCACTCCCTAGTTGATTTTGATCTTAAATGCAGGGTACACCACTTCCTGATATCATTGCCAACATAGGATCTCCACTTCCTAGTTGATATTATTTTAGATATAGGGTCTCCACTCCCTAGTCGCTTTTCCGACATAGGGTCTCCACTTCCTAGTTGATTTTATTTTAGACATAGAGTCTTCACTTCCTAGTCGCCTTTTCCAACATAGGGTCTCCACTCCCTAGTTGATGTTATTTTAAATATAGGGTCTCTACTCCCTAGTATCCTTTCCAATATAGAGTCTTTACTCCATAGTATATTGTATTTTAGACATAGGGTCTCCACTACCAAGTTGATGTTATTTTAGATATAGGGTCTGTACTCCCTAGTCTTTTTTTCCAACATAGGGTCTCCACTCCCTAGTTGATGTCATTTTAGGCATAGGGTTTCCACTCCCTAGTCTCCTTTTCTAACATAGGGTATCCACTCCCTAGTTGATGTTATTTTAGATATAAGGTCTCAACTCACAAGTCGATTTAATCTTAAATACAGGGTACACCACTCCCTGATATCATTGCCAACATAGGGTCTCCACTCCCTAGTTGATTCTATTTTAGACATAGGGTCTCCACTCCCTAGTCGCCCTTTCCAACATAGGGCCTCTACTCCCTAGTTGATTTTATTTTGGACATAGGGTTTCCACTCCCTAGTCTCTTTTCCAATATAGGGTCTCCACTCCCTAGTTTATTTTATTTTACACCTAGGGTCTCCACTCCCTAGTCTCCTTTTCCCACATAGGGTCTCCACTCCCTAGTTGATGTTATTTTAGACATTGGGTCTCCACACGCTAGTCTCTTTTCCAACATAGTGTCTCCACTCCCTAGTTGATTTTCTTTTAGACATAGGGTCTCTACTCTCTAGTCTCCTTTCCAACATTGGGTCTTCACCCCCCTAGTTGATTGTATTCTAGACATAGGGTCTCCACTCCCTAGTTGACTTTATTTTAGACATAAGGTCTCCACTCCCTAGTCTTTTTTCCAACATAGGGTCTCCACTCCCTAGTTGATTTTATTTTAGACATAGGGTCTCCTCCGTAGTTGATTTTATTTTTAGACATATGGTCTCCACTCCCTAGTCTCTTTTCCAACATAGGGTCTCCACTCCCTAGTCTCTTTTCCAACATAGGGTCTCCACTTCCTAGTTGATTATATTTTAGACATGAGGTTTCCACTCCCTAGTCTCATTTCCAACATAGGGTCTCCACTCCCTAGTTGATTTGATCTTAAATGCAGGGTACACCACTCCCTGATATCATTGCCAACATAGGGTCTCCACTCCCTAGTTGATGTTATTTTGGATATAGGGTCTCTACTCCCTAGTCTCTTTTCCGACATATGGTCTCCACTCCCTAGTTGATTTTATTTTAGACATAGAGTCTCCACTCCCTAGTCGCCTTTTTCAACATAGGGTCTCCAGTCCCTAGTTGATGTTATTTTAGATATAGGGTCTCCACTCCCTAGTATCTTTTCCAATATAGGGTCTTCACTCCCTAGTTGATTTTATTTTAAACATAGGGTCTCCACTCCCAAGTTGATGTTGTTTTAGATATAGGGTCTGTACTCCATAGTCTCTTTTTCCAACATAGGGTCTCCACTCCCTAGTTGATGTTATTTTAGATATAGGGTTTCCACTCACTAGTCTCCTTTTCTAACATAGGGTATCCACTCCCTAGTTGATGTTATTTTAGATATAAGGTCTCCACTCCCTAGTTGATTTGATCGTAAATGCAGGGTAAACCACTCCCTGATATCATTGCCAACATAGGGTCTCCACTCACTAGTTGATTTTATTTTAGACATAGGGTCTCCACTCCATAGTCGACTTTTCCAACATAGGGTCTCCATTCCCTAGTTGATTTTGTTTTAGACATAGGGTCTCTACTCCCTAGTCTCTTTTCCTACATAGGGTCTCCACTCCTTAGTTGATTTTATTTTAGGCATAGGGTTTCCATTCCCTACTCTCTTTTTCAACATAGGGTCTCCACTCCCTAGTTGATTTGATCTTAAATGCAGTGTACACCACTCCCTGATATCATTGTCAATATAGGGTATACCAATCCCTGGCCACATTTTCCCAACATAAGGTATACCAATTTTTAGTTGAGACATCTTTTTGACAATAAAAGAATACCATCCAAAAATAAAATGAGCATGATCTTTTTAGGGTACACCACTCTAGACCTTTTATTGCTTTCAATAATGAAGTAGTTTAGAATTTTGTTACAATAACTCACGAAATGTTCTAGTGCAAACTGGGGCTGAAAATTTTTGTTCGTTTGTTTGTTTCGGTATCTGAGTAGGTTTTACCTCGAGGCACAAGGTTCAAGATGACCAAAAGAAGAAGTCTCAATTTAGAATAAAAGAAAATAAAAAAGTGAATCCACAATGCAAAAGCAGTTGAAAAGATGTGGAATGCTCAAGACATGACTGAAGCCACGAGCATTGGAGTCTCGTTTTGATTATAAAAAGATATAAAACAATGAACTAGAGCCTACACCTAGCGAGCATCAAGGTTTAGATCAGAGTCTGCATGAAGAACCAGTCAAGACTCAAGATCAAGTTTCAGAAGACTCATAGATACGAATCTTGTAACTCATAACTGATAGGCTTGTTTATTTTTTTAATTTTGATATAATAGAAGGACCGCGGATCGGAGCCTCGACGGAACCTCATTGGACTCCTCAACTCATCATTCTACCATTCTCCTTGAACTACATGCGACCTGATTCCCCCATAACCCGGGATATGTAGGCTGTCCAAAATCAGGACTCGGTTGCACCCTATATTTTATTTCTTTTCCTTTTTGAATAACAGTTTAGTCAAAAATTAGTCACATGTCTCACCTAGTCTTTGCCTAAAAACTCTTCATGTTTCCAAGCAAAGAGAGGCAGTTGTGAGCGCCTAATTTTTGATTATATTTGAATTTTTATCACTTTTTACTGTACAAATATTTTTAGAAATTTAATATATATATTTTTAGATTTGTTACAATTATTTTATATATAGGGTAAAAATTTAAAATAATTTAAAAGGTCAATTATTACTATTAATATTATTTTTATCTTTATTTTAAAATAAAATAAATTAAAAACCGAAAAACATTAAATATTTCTTTAAAATCTTTGGTTGAGAATAAAAAACATAGGAAAAGTAGAAGTATAAAACTAAAAACTAAAAGTAAAATTAGGTGGAAATTGTTTAATAAAAAAAGTAAAAGCAAGTGGAAAATTAAAATAAAAATAAAAATAAAAGAATGTGGAAATTTAAAAAATAAAAAGTAAAATAAAGTTGGAATTAATAAAATAAAAGTAAAGGTAGCTGAAAATTGTTTAAAAAAAGTAAAAGAGAGTGGAAATTAAAAAAAAGTAAAATAAGTGAAAAGTAAAAAAAGTGAAAATTTAAATATGATAAAAGTAAAAAAGTGAGAAATTAAAAAATAAAAGTAAAGGAAAGTGGGGAAATATTATTTTTTAAAAAGAAGAAAAATGGGAAGTGGAAATTCTTTTTAATTAAATAATAATAAAATAAAATAAAAATAAATCTGAAAAAATTCCAAATTATTTTCTATAAATAGAAGACAAATGTGAGGAGAAAAAAGGGGAAGAGGGAGAAAAAAAAGAGGGAAGGGGGAATTGAGAGAAATTTATTTTCTTCTTCTAGGATAAGAGAACGTTTAATCGTGACATTCTTTCTTCGTCTTTCTTTTGAAAAATCCAGCAAAATCACCCTCTAAAAATAGCTTTAAACCCAGTAAAAACAAGCTACTAAATCACCGGTTTTGCAAGGTCGATTGGGGTTGCAAGCCGCGATTTTTCGTTCGAGGTTCCGTGGTCGGTGAAAGATCCAGTCAACACTCGTCGAATGGTTTAGCGCTCTTGTAATTTCAACTCTGTTAATTTATATCAAAGGTCCATTGTTTCCCTTTCTTCGCTGATTATTTTATTTATTTACCTTCTTGTCTGTTGGTGTGATTATTGGGTAGCATGAAGTAGTAGTTCACTCTATTGATATTTGGATCATTTCAATCTCATTGTTTCCTTGTTCATATGTTTATTGGATCATGATGTTAATTTTAGAGTTGCAAAGTTTTATTCTGAGTTGATTTAACCGAATAAAGGGTCGATTGAATCACTGTAATTTGGCTTGTTTACTAATTTTGTTCATGAGATTGTGGTGTCATTAGTTTTGTTTAAGAAATATACAGAATATAGGATAATGGGTTGGATAATTTTCTTGGGCCACGATTTGTTTTTAAGAAAATTGGTTTTTGGGCTATTGGAGAAAAAAAGATTTTGGGCCAAAAGATTTAGTCTCATGAGGCCCAAAGTAATAAATAACATAGCTGGCCCATCTTTCTCTAAGCTAGCCCATTTTTCTATAAAAACTAAATTCAATTCTTCCACAAATAATTCTATAATTCATGACCTCACAACAATTTCAAAATTGTTTGAGTAAACAATCTTATAAACATTCGTAGCTTGCTTCGGGTACGATTAATAAATCATTGTGATTATAGGTACGGTTCATGTAACATAGTCACGATACGTAACTCCTAATTCAAGTGCGCGTTTCACGCAACTTGACCCCAACTTCAAATAATAAAAATCAACATGTTGTATATAGCGGGTGCATTTCATGTGATGCGATTCGTAATATATACAAAAATAAGCAAGTGCGCGACATCGCGACTTGTTTAAATAAATTCCATAATTGTTAAAATAATTAAAAACGGTATAGAAGCATTAACACATAAAGGGTTCTAAAAAATGTAATAAATCAGATAATTTGGCCAATTATTAATAGTTGAGCGACCGTGTTAAAACTATAAAATTCGGGAGTGCCTCACACCTTCTCTCGAGTTAACAGAATTCCTTACCCGGTCTTCTGATTTTCGCGGACCTTAAAATAGAGTCAAATTTCCTGAATTTGGGATTTAAAATAAACCGGTGACTTGGGACACCATAATTTATTCCAAGTGACGACTCTGAATAAATAAATAATTCCATATTAATTAATGTCACTTTAGTTGGAAAAACTCCCCTATCCCTCGAGGAAAAGGAGGTGTGACAATGCCTTTAACGTGAATACAGACAAATTGTCTATTCCAAAAATTATTGATTATGCCAAGGATTTTGGGTTTAACAATGTAGGAAAAATGTTGTAATTTTTATCTAGCTATACTATATTAAAACTTATTTACCTATGTTCTCTATGTTTTGTAGTTTTTAATAAGTATCTAGGTTTTTCTTACAAATTGTATACATTGCTCCTTAAAAGGCTCCAACCCCATCATTAGTGCCTTTAATTAAGGTATTCAATTACATTATTTTCTTTTTTTTCCCTCTCCTCTTCTCTCTCCTTTTGTTTACATCATAATCCCTTAACCTACGCCTAGAATCTCCGTCTTCTCTTTTTCCACCATTGCTGACAACTTTATATTATTAAAAGATATTCAAAAATTGTGTGATAATTGTATGATAACTGTATTATAATTATATTTGAATTGTATCAGATATATCAATGCCTAAAATATAATTATATTATACATGTATCACAGTGGTATCTAACTTGTATCTGCTATATTAATACCCTAAATAATACCAGATAAAATACTAATAAATTAATATACAATTATCATACTTGTGATACAAACTGTGAAATTCGTCACGAATGCACAACTGCTCGTAACAATATACAATACATATACAATTATCATACATTTGTAATACAATTCCTGCAACAATTATGATACATATAAAATTATAATACAATTGCGATACATTTCTGAAAAATGGTGATACAATTACGGTCTTCATCTTCTTCAAGTTTCAATCACAACTCTGCAGTAAATATTTAATATAATTGTATTAGTATTGTATCGAGTATTATTTTGGGTATTGATGTATCATATAGAAGTCACATACAATAAGGATTTTAGAAAGAAAGAGAACCAAGATTCAAAACTTACCCACAACTTGATTCTAGACCATTATTCCGAAGTTCGTCTGCATTGTATCAATAACTAATAGTGATTTTGGGTGATTAGTAAGAAAGAGAGAAATTGGGTTTGAAAACCTTTGGAAAAAGAAAAGAATTGGATTTTTTTTAAAGGGGGGGGGGGGGTATGAAAATAAAAGAGAGATTTTGGGTGATTATTAAAAAAGAGAAAAACACATAATCTTAGATATAGGGGGGTTATTGGAAATGGGAGTGGATGTCGTGTAACTGACAGGCTAAAATTAAGGGATCTTGATTTTTTTTCTTTTTAATGGTTTTGTATATAACTTATAAATATAGATATACAAAGTAATTAATAAGGAACCTAAATGAAGATGGTAAATATGTTTCTATTATAGTATAGCTTGGTAAAAATCCCAAAAATATTTATTGTATCTTCTAAGGGTGGCCGTTTAGTAGATAAAAAAGATATGGATTTATTGGTACTTGCTTATTTGTTAAGTAATAAGGATGCAATAGACATTATTTATGTATGCCATGAGGAAGATAATATGGTCCAGAATAGCCATGTGACTAGTGAGGCCATTGAAGAATCCTCTAGCAGGGTTGTTGAAGGCTCAATGCACCTTTAGGTTCCCAAATTAAAAATATTAATTCTAGTGGTCAAATAGAACCCCATGAATAATATAAGTTGTAGGTGATGTTGTAGATAGTAATAGTAATAAATCCAGAAGTTATGATGATGAAGAGCATGAGGCTGATTATGGTAGCGATGTGCATAAAGAGTTGAACATAGTTAAAACAGATTTGAAGGCTTAGAAGAACAAAAAAAGAACACCAAAAAAGAAAGTTGTTTGCTGAGTATTTTCTTGGACCAGTTGGGATAGATCCGGGTTTTGAAGACATAGATAAAGGAAAAAAAAATATTTCTGGTAAGTTAGTTGGTGATGATCCTTTTTATGACAGTTCAGATGCTAGTAGTTTTGAGAGTGACAATGAGAGTGGGAGTGGGAGTGAATCAGGAAACAAAAGTGGTAACATGAAATTAAGGAAGGAGAACAAGAGGGTAACATATCATCCAAAATGGGGAAGGGTGGTTTGGCAACTTAACATGGTCTTTGAAAGTCTATATAAGTTTAGAAAAGTTGTTACCAGGTATGCAATAGAAAGAGGTGCTCAGCTAGAGAAGATTACAAATGATAAAAATAGAGTTAGAGTAAAATACAAAACTAGTAGATGTCCTTGGTTATTGTTTGCAAGCAGAGAGCCCAAATCTGTTGATTTCATTATTAAAACGTATAATCCTTTGCATAACTGCAATAAGACCAACACAAATTCAATATGCAATACCAAGTATATTATCAAGTACTATGGAAGTAGGATAATTTCACAGCCTTGCATAAAGGGTTGGAAGATGCAAGATTTGGCAAGGGAGGATTTGAGTTTATATGTTGGGAAAAAAATATGTCTGAAGACTAGGAAACAAGTATTGAAAGAAGTGATGGGTGATCATGTAAAGGAGTTTGGCAGGATTTATGATTACAGAGATGTGCTCCTTCAATCAAATCGAGGTAGCACATGTGTGGTAAAAGTGACAGATTCTGAAGATGGAAAAAAATGTTTAACTCCATTACATTTGCTTTGAAGCAATGAAAAGAGGATTTATTGAAGGTTGCAGAAAGTATATTGGGTTAGATGGTTGTTTCTTGAAGGGAATAACTAAGGGACAACTACTTGTTGCTATTACAAAGGATGGGAACAACCAAATATTTCCAATTGCATGGGTTGTAGTTGGAACTGAAACTAAAGAGACATGGAGTTGGTTTATAAGGATATTGAAGTCTGATTAGGAGATCGATGATGAAGGAGCAAAATTGACAATCTATAGTGATATGCAAAACGTACTAGCTGTCGCGCCCCGTTTCTCGTGAAATCGGGTTTCGACATGTGACAACTCTTTTAAGGAGGTATTAAAAGAGGAGAGTCGCCACCTAACGGTTTAAGGTGAGTTAGGGCACCTAATATACAAATGACTCTATTTTACTAATCAACGTCACCAAAGATTGGGTAAGGGCTCAAGTTACCTCAAAGAGAAGGTATTAGGCACTCCTCGAGGTCCACAACTGTAGGTCCCGACTGAACTTACGATGATGTGGATTACGATTAGGCTAAGTGATCAAATAAACAAACGAAATTCAGAAGTCAAAGAAATTTATTACAACATCAGATCTTAGTGCGAGTATAGGGATACAATTATTTAGATCTAATAACAACATACAAAGAGGAGGGAGGGTCCTAAGTTTTTTAGCCTAAAGGATCGCCCCGTGTAATATAAATAATACTTCGTAACTCCCTCAAGATGAGGTGCTATCGCATTATTCAACGAGCACAGACTATCATCTTCTGCTACCCGATTACTATGTTAAAGTTGTTACCTAAAGTGCACTAATTCAGTTATAAGTCGTACCTTATGCGTGCACTACCCGTCCCATACCTATGGTCCGGGAGGGAATTGGACCTCTATTTGGGGTGGTTCTAGGCTTAAACTTAAGCTGCTCAAAATGATAAAACTAGGCGACTTACAAAACACATTGGAATTTAAATATGGCAATAAAGGGGGCTCAAGTTTGCCTCCGCACTTAAGCAGTAAATGCATGCAAACACATATGCCAATCAGGAATCTGAAGAATCCTATAGACATGCTTTCTAGGCAATCAAAGCATGCAAGTAATTTCGGATGCAGGATATAGCTTATAGATAGAATCATGTGGGTATCATAAGTTAATTATTGAGAGTTTTAAGTTACCAATCCTATATGTACGATGCCTAAGCGATCTACACGGTTGGGTACAACAGAATCTGCTAGGGAAAGAGTCCAGAATTATTCATACGACGTGCATAAAACAGTGTTAGAATGGTCTAACATTAACCAATTATAACGAGCAATTATTTCCTATAGACAGGATCTTTAATGCATAGTACTTCAGAGCTTGTTTTATTTATACTTAGTCCCATAAACAAGATTTCTAATGATCAATGTGGTGCAATAGCAAATGAAGTGATCAAAAATCCTATAGGCATAATTTCTAGTGAATAACTGAAGCGAATTGAAGGAAAATTCATCTGTTACTATAGGGAGGTTTCTAGTATATTCGAAAGTAATCATGCAAGTTGAAGGGGTGCTCACCTCCTATAGGTATGTTGTCTATAAACATGTAGCAGCAGACATAGCATTTGAACTCATGTTTAATGGTATGGTAAACAAGTAGTGTGTGTGTGATTCTCCTAATGTCATGATCTCTACAGTGCTCATGCAATTGAACAACACATATGGCAAACACATTATCAAGTCCTATAGGCATGTCATCTACCCATCTTAAATATTCAATTCTACCCATTCTCTTTTTACTAACACCCCAATTGTTTATACAAAGGTTATTATAAGCCCAATAATGAGTAAAAGTGAAAATGTGACATAACTATGATAAGAGGCCCACAACAGGCCTAATAAATACCCAGCATTTCCTGGGCCTTCAATAGCTCTTACACAGCATACCCAGGCCTTCAACAAAGAGCTATATTCTATACACGACTCAGGGATCCATAGAGGAGTCTAGAACCAGTTTACTCAACCATGGCACCAAGTGTTGCACCATTTAAATCAGCCAATTCAAGTACACAACACATAACAGGGGGAAGTAGAATGAATAGGNTGCCCAATAATGAGTAAAAGTGACAGTGTTACATAACAATGATAAGAGGCCCACACCAAGCCTAATAAATACCCAACATTCATGGGCCTTCAATAGCTCTTACACAGCATACCGAGGCCTTCAATAAAGAGCCATATTCAATACACGACTCATCGATCCATAGAGGAGTCTAGAACCACTTTACTCAACCATGGCACCAAGTGTTGCACCATTTAAATCAGCCAACTTAAGTACACAACACATAACAGGGGGAAGTAGAATGAATGGGAACAATTTGAGATTGAGAGGGTGACTAAGGACAGTGCTTAGTCACATGCAAGTAAGGGAAGCAGTGCTTAGCTTCATGCAAAATAGGAGACAATGCTTAGTCTCATGCAAAGAAGGCAGTGCTTAGCCTTGTGTAGTTAAGGAGGCAATGCTTAGCCTTATGCAGTTAAGGAGGCTATGCTTAGCCTCGTGAAAATAAAAGACAATGCTTAGTCTCATGCAAATAAAGGAGACAATGCTTAGTCTCATGCAAGGAAAGACAGTGCTTAGCCTTATGCAATTAGGGAGGCATGGCTTAGCCTCATACAAAATAGGAGACAATGCTTAGTCCCATGCAAAGAAAGGAGACAATGCTTAGTCTCAAGCAAGGAAAGGCAGTGCTTAGCCTTATGCAATTAGGGAGGAAGGGCTTAGCCTCATGCAAAATAGGAGACAGTGTTTAGTCTCGCTGTAAGGAAAGGAGACAATGCTTAGTCTCATGTAAGGAAAGGCAGAGATTAGCCTTATGCAATTAGGGAGGCAATGCTTAACCTCATACAAAGAATAGGAGGCAAGTGGAAAAGTATTTCTTAGCTGAAGATATTTGTGCTAGATAATCTGAAGGCAGTGTCTTGATGTATCTGCGAGTATCGTTATCCTATTGTACCTGCATTCAAAGAAACATTGTGAGTTCTGTGGGGGAAGGTTGGTTCGCGTTTTTGTCTTCTGCCTTGCCTGTGCTCCTGTCTTTAGATCCTGTTTGAGTTACCCTGGGTAACATCTGGCTGTTCATAGAAATAAAGTTTTTCGAAAGAAATGCGTGCATTTGATTAATGTAGTATAATAGTATGCAATATCAACTAAGTTAGATGAATCAATGACTCTGACATATTTTAGAGACATTGCGACTTCCTTGCTCTAGAATTTTGAGGGTCCTCCTCAAAATTCTACCCCAGTTTAAAAGCAATTCTTTGATTGTTCTGCGTATGACGAAATTGGTTGGACTTGCTTTAGAATTTTGAGGGTCCTCCTCAAAATTCTACCCCAGTTTCTGACCATGGCAAAAATGAAGATTTTATTGAGATGTGACCAAACCCACAGGGCTGCCTACGTATCCCCTCTTAAATGGGAATCAGATCAAGCGTAGTTCAGTTACATGAAGAAACGTAAACAATCTAAACATAGTATCTCTTGGCTGCGTCTGAGTTGATATGTTTTGGCCAAACTTTTCCATCCATCTCTGCGAGTATGAGCACTCATCCTGTTAGTACTCTGTGAACCGTGTAGGGCCCTTGCCAATCGGGTGAAAATTTCCCTTTGGCTTCATCTTGATGCAGGAAGATCCGCTTCAGCACCAGCTACCCCGGTGTGAATTGTCTAGGCCTGACCCTTTTGTTGAAAGCTCTGGACATTCTGTTCTGGTAAAGTTGACCGTGACATACTGTGTTCATTCTTTTTCTGTCAATGAGAGCTAGTTGTTCATAACGACTTCGTATCCATTCTGCATCATTGAGTTCAGCCTCTTGCATGATTCTCAAAGAAGGAATTTCTACTTCGACAGGAATGACGGCTTCAGTGCCATAGACCAGCAAATAAGGAGTTGCCCCAGTTGATGTGCGAACCGTGGTACGATATCCAAGTAGGGCAAATGGTAACTTTTCGTGCCATTGTTTGTGATTATCTACCATCTTCCTTAATATCTTCTTGATGTTCTTATTGGCGGCTTCTATAACTCCATTCATTTGTGGCCGATATGCTGTGGAATTCTTATGCTTAATCTTAAAGGTTTCACACATGGATTTCATCAAATCACTGTTAAGGTTGGCGGCGTTGGCGGTGATGATTTATTCCGGTGCCCTGAATGGACAAATAATACGATCCCTAATGAAATCTGCGACGACCTTTTTAGTTACAGCCTTGTAAGATATGGCTTCAACCCATTTTGTGAAATAGTCTATGGCCACTAGAATGAACCTGTGCCCATTTAAAGGGGCGAGTTAGATTGGACCGATGACATCCATCCCCCAAGCGGAGAAAGGCCAAGTTGCACTTGTTGCATTGAGTTCATTGGGTGGCACTCGTATTATATCCGCATGTACTTGGCATTGATGACACTTTTGGGCATACCTGATGCAGTCCGTTTCCATAGTCATCCAGAAATATCCTGCTCTTAATATCTTCTTAGCTAAAACAAAGCCATTCATGTGTGGTCCGCAAGTTCCGGCATGTATCTCTTCGAGCAATTTGGATGCTTCCTTAGCGTCGATACACCGTAATAATCTTAGATATGGAGTCCTTCTGTACAGAATTCCTCCACTTTGGAAGAAATGGTTGGACAATCTTCGGAGTGTGCATTTCTGAGTATGATTTGCGTGCTCCGGGTACTCTCCTTTTGCCACGGATTCCCATTAGTTTCTTCTTTAACATGAGCACAATAAGCTGGCTGATTATGGATTGATAACAATCAGCCAATAAGCTACTGGAATAGGATTGATAAAAATCTTGCCTAGGTGTTGTATCACGGAAGATAGAGTGGCCAACGCATATGCGAACTCATTTTGGATTCTCGGAATATGTTTGAACTCTATCTTTGTGAATCTCTTCCTCAATTCTTGCAAATAGTACAGATACGGCAATATTTTGGTATTCGTTGTAGCCCATTCTCCTAGAACCTAGTGTACCAATAGGTCCGAGTCACCCATTACTAGCAATTCTTGAATGTTCATGTCAATGGCCAACTTGAGCCCCAAGATGCAAGCCTTATATTCTGCCATATTATTGGTACATGAAAATCTAAGTTTTGCAGATACCGGATAGTGTTGACCCGTCTCTAATACCAAAACTGCTCCAATACCTACTCCTTTATAGTTTGGAGATCCATCAAAGAACATTCTCCAACCGTCATAGGTTTCGGTGATATTTTCTCCTACGAATGATACCTCTTCATCGGGAAAATACATTTTCAATGGTTCATATTCTCCACCCACAAGATTTTCTGCCAAGTGATCTGCCAATGCATGTCCCTTGACCGCTTTCTGAGTTACATAGATGATGTCGAACTCACTCAGTAGTATCTGCTATTTTGCCAACTTTCCCGTAGGCATGGGTTTCTGGAAGATGTATTTTAACAGATCCATTCTTGATATGAGATATGTGGTGTAGGCACAGAAGTAGTGCCTCAACTTCTGAGCTATCCACGTCAAAGCGCAGCAGGTGCGCTCCAGCAAGGAATACCGTGCTTCGTAGGGTGTGAACTTCTTACTTAGATAGTATGTGGCCTGTTCCTTTCTTCCCATCTCATTGTGTTGTCCCAAGACACAACTAAAAGCCCCATCCAGTACAGATAAATAGAGTAGCACATGTCTCCCAGGTTCTGGTGGGACTAGAATAGGTGGTTTGGATAAATATTCCTTGATCTTGTCAAAGGCTTTCTGGCATTCTTCAGTCCAACTTGTTGCAACGTCTTTCTTTAACATTTTGAAAATCGGTTCACAGATCATAGTTGATTGTGTTATGAAACGGCTGATGTAATTGAGACACCCCAAGAAACGCATCATATCTTTCTTGTTCTTCGAAGGCGATAAATCTTGGATAGCTTTGACCTTTGACGGGTCTAGCTCAATTCCTCGACGGCTGATGATGAACCCTAGCAGCTTTCCAGCAGGGACCCCGAAGGCACACTTTGTGGGATTCAGTTTCAGATTTTATCTTCAAAGTCGATCAAAGAATTTCCTCAAATATGCTATATGATCTGTACTTCTCTTGGATTTGATGATGACGTCATCCACGTACACCTCCATCTCTTTGTGTATCATGTCATGAAAAATGGTTGTCATGGCCCTCATATAGGTGGCTCCAACATTCTTTAGGCCAAACGACATCATTTTGTAACAATATACTCCCCATGGTGTAATAAAGGCTGTCTTTTTGGCATCCTCTTCATCCATCCAGATCTGATGATATCCCGCGAAGCAATCCACAAAGGATTGGAGTTTATTCTTGGCACAATTGTCAATCATTATGTGTATATTGGGCAAAGGAAAATCATCTTTGGGACTTGCTCTGTTTAAATCCCGATAGTCGACACACACTCTGACCTTCCCATCTTTCTTTGGAACCGGCACAATGTTAGCCAACCAGGTCGGATATTCAACCACTCTAAGAACCTTGGATTTGATCTACTTGGTGACTTCCTCCTTTCTTTTCAGACTCATATCTGGTTTGAACTTTCTGAGCTTCTGCTTTACAGGTGGACACATAGGGTTGGTAGGTAGTTTATGAGCCACTATGGACGTGCTCAAACCAGTCATATCATCATAGGACCATGCAAAAATATCCTCATACTCCTTCAAGAACGGGATGCACTCTTCCTTCTCCGACGGTGATAAGTGAATGCTTACACGCGTTTCCTTGACTGTTTCAAAGTCTCCCAAATTAACCATTTTGGTCTCATCCAAATTAGACTTAGGCTTGTTTTCAAAGTTTTCCACTTCTCTTACAATTTCCTCGGGTATTATATCCTCTTTCAGATCCTCTGAATCATTATCCTTATGTTGCGTTATCTCATTATATGTCACAGTCGTAAGTTCATCGGGAGAGGTAATAATAATATTGTAGAAAGAAATGTAAAGAATAATAATAAATACTAAAAATAAAAATACATTAAATAAATCTTGAAAACGTCAAACATGTACGGCTCGATGACTCGAGCAATTATTTCAAAACAAAATACATTAAGAACAAAATATTAAAAATGTCTTAGATACTCATAAAATTGCTTTCAAAATAAATGATTCTAATTGCAGGCTACCCAGGAACTCGACGGGCCCTTGATGGTGCAGCAGTCCAGTTCTTGAGAATAACTCCCTTCTCCACGGTCTGAATAATAAGGACTTCCTCCTTCCTCCTCCTCCTCCTCCTCAACTATCGCACTGTAATCCATCTCTTCATCATCCAAAAACAGATTCCTTATACCAGATAGAACTTCATCTTCTTTGGACTCCCATATTATGTCAGCTTGATCAAATGACTGGCTCAAATGTGGTACTGGTTTCCCTAGGGGGTAATAAGGACCACGCCATGGTGGTGACCAGTTCCGATACTCGTACCATGTGTATTCATACAAAAGCCCAAAAGTTGTGCCGTGACGCTTTAGCTGTATCGGTTTGGTGATCCCCTGGAGATTCTTACCGAGACCTTTGTCAGGTTCATACCCTATCCATGCCAATATGCCTTCTATCTTACTGCTCCACCATTTGTCCCTTTCAATTGTGTTGACGCGCTCGATGCGATGGTATGTTTCTCCACCCAACTTCCTTCTATTCTTAATGATCGGAACAGTTTGATTGGTGTAAATGGGATTACTTCCGTCCTCATGGATGATCACTTCCTGATGGTTCCACTCAAACTTCACGACCTGATGTAGAGTAGAAGCTACGGCCGCAGCGGTATGTATCCAAGGTCGTCCCAACAATAGGTTGTAGGTAATAGATATGCCTAACACTTGAAACTCAACATCAAACCGGGTTGG
The DNA here is from genome assembly GCA_000715115.1 of Nicotiana otophora. Classification (NCBI taxonomy): domain Eukaryota; kingdom Viridiplantae; phylum Streptophyta; class Magnoliopsida; order Solanales; family Solanaceae; genus Nicotiana; species Nicotiana otophora. The sequence continues at coordinate 21,769 of AWOL01S0030146.1, forward strand.
GCCCATCTGTAGGCTGGGGTTGTTCTCCCCAATTGTGGCCCTTTGAGACCCATCAAATGCTTTCACATTCATACTCCCTACTCGTATCTTGTGCAGACCTTTACCCAACCTTTTCAAAGTAGTTAGTGGATAGATGTTGAGATTCAAACCCTCATCTATCAGGACCATGGCAATGAATTTGTCCTTAAACTGCACGGTGATATGTAGTGCCCTGTTGTGACTTAGTCCTTCCGATGGTAACTCGTCTTCATGAAAAGTGATCTTGTGTCTTTCTAACACTTGCCCTACTATGTTGGCTATCTCTCCACTGGTGATGTTATTTGGTACATAAGCTTCATTCAACACCTTCATCAGGGCATTCCTATGTGCCTCGGAGCTTTGCAGCAGTAATAAAATGGATATTTGAGTAGGGGTTTCGTTCATATGATCAACCACAGAATACTCCCTTGCCTGCACCTTTCTCCAAAGATCATCCGGGCCAGTCTCAATGACAAGCAGTTTAGAAGCGGCTTCTTTGCTTGTTCCTCCCAAATACTCGGGTGTATAAATTCTACCAGTTCTGGTCATGCCTTGCGCTGCACCTGTTTCTTCCATTTTTTCCTTTCCTTTCCTTCTTGCTTCCGTAACATAATCCCATGGTATATCATTAGACTTATAAGACGGCGTAGGTTCTACCATCATGGTGAAGGGTGTTGTTACTTCAACCTCAAACGGAGTTAGTGCAGCTACCTCAACTTTAATTGGTTCCTGAGTCTGCACCATGATAGGTGTGAGAGTGACTGGAAATGTTTCTGAATTATCCCCTTCTCGAATGAGTCCAATTGACCCCTCTGAGTCCCATTCTTCATCGGTCTCTATCACGTTTACCCCTATACCCCTGTGATTTGGGGGAGGATTGTTACATATATTGGGTGCAACCTCCTTTGCCTGTATGACTTTGGTGTCAATTAATGTCTGAATCTTATCCTTCAAAGTACGACGCTCATCAACAATATGACCCTTCATGCCTGAGTGATAGGAATATGTCTTATTTGGATTAATCTACTAGGGGGAGTTTTTTTATAGCAACAGCGGGAATGGGAGTGATATAACCGGCAACCTTCAGTCTCTCGTACAGTTGTTCTATAGGTTCAACAATTGGGGTATATTGTCTGGGCGACCTACGGTTGAAACTTGGTCTAGGTTTTGGTAGTTTTGGCGGGTTGGTGGTGAATGGTAGTATGCTTTGAGTGTTATAGGTATGGTAAGTGGCGGCAGGTTGTTGGTATCTGGAAGGTGAAGGCTGATATGTGGGTGAAGGTGTTTGGTATGTGAGAGGATACTTCGGACCTTGGGCTACCATTACTGCACCTACTTTTTTCTTCTTGGAGATACCTCCTGACTGCAGGGCTTTATTTGTGGCTTGGAGTGCTTCAAAATTTGTCACCATTCCGCTTTTGATCCCTTCTTCTATTCTCTCTCCCAACTTGATGATGTCAGAAAATTTATGGTTTTCAATAACCATCAATCTTTCGTAGTATTGCGGATCCTGAGATCTGACGAAGAACTTATTCATCTATTCTTCTTCCAGTGCTGACCTTACTTTGGCAGCTTCAGACTTCCACCGAGTAGCATACTCGCGGAAAGTTTCCGGTGGCTTCTTCTTGAGATTCTGAATGTAGAAAATGTCTGGTGCATTTTCTGTGTTAAACTTGAACCGATCCATGAAATCTGATGCTATGCTCACCCAATTGACCCATTTTTTTGGGTTCTGACTGATGTACCAAGACAGGGCATCTCCGGTGAGGCTCCTTGTGAATAGCTTCATGCAGATTCTTTCATCCTTGCCAACTCCCACAAGCTTTTCACAATACGTTCTCAAGTATACTTTCGGATCACCAGTACCGTCGAACATTTCGAACTTAGGAGGTTTGTAACCTTCTGGCAGTTCTACATCTGGTTGAATACACAAATCTTCATAATTCAAACCCTCAATGCATTTCCCCCCTTCGAAACTTTGAACTTTGCCAGTAAGTTTCTTGAGTTCTTCCGCCATATTCTTGATGAATAGGTCCTTTTCAACGAATTTGAGTATGTATAGGGACTGTTGTGGGGTGTGGGGTAAGGTTTCCACATATATGAGATTGCTTTGGTGGACTCCGAGAATCTGGGCATAATGGTGGTCACTGGTTGAGTTTTGCGGGTCAAGAGTAGGCTGTGGTGCATTCTGAGGGATGTGGTATATGGTTATTTGCGGGTATTGAGTTGGGTGGTGATGGTGTTGTTGAGGAGTAGGTATCGGTGGAGGGTTGTGGTTCTGAGGAGGTGTGGCATATTGATGTGATGCGGGAGGATTTTGTGTGTTTTGGGGAGGTACCGGGTTTTGGGCGTTTATGTTTTGTTGGTTAAGGTCGGGGACGTTTAGGGTGAGGGAAAGGTTTGCCAAGTTTCGGACCTGCTCAAGTTCCCCTTGTAGCTCCAATATTTGTTGTTCCAGACGTAGGACCAATTCATTCTGTGCTGGAGTATTCCGACCGACTGAAGTTTCATTGTTCTCTGCATTGTCCTTTCTGATATCGCATAAATCGTCCATTTTTTCTTTCCCCTTGCTTCTGCCTATAGGATCACTTGGTGGAGGAGGAGGTGGAGGACCTCTGGATCTAGTGTGATATGCGAATGATGCCAGTATGCGCGAACCAACCTTTGGGGAATGGGAATAAACAAAAGAAAACAAAAAAAAAGGTATCCAAGTCAGTAAGGGATATTGAAAGGATATTTGCGATATTGAACATGTGTTACAAAATCAGTAAATAAATTTGCGTCCTAATTTGGGGGACCTCGTTGTGACCGAGGTAGGCCTAAGCGACACATAGACTTGGAGAAAATTGATGTCAATAATTATGTCATTTCATTAATGCGAAAATGAATCATATCCATACTAAAACGACAATAATAAGAAAATTACTAATGGTATTTGCCTTATTACAATCGAAATCTAAAACTAGGCTAAAAAGTGGTAAAGAACATCATTTCCTAATCTTTTTGGTCCCGGAGGGACCTTCTCCATGCTTGGCCTTTTTGGATCCATCAATCAAGTTCCCTAGGTCACGCATGTCCAATAGTAGGTAAGCCCTTGCTAGGTGCCCTCCCTCATTGACTTCCGCATTCTGACAATCCGAGGGCCTCTTCCTCATCTTCCCCTCAAATTCCATTAACCCTTGCTCCAAATATTCCAATCTTTCTATTGATTTAGTAGCAATTTCTTTCCATTCGTTGATTGCTTCCATATCCACTTTGTGTTGTTCCAAATGCCTAGCTTCAGACTCGAAAACCCTCTTGCGCAGCATCCTATACTTAACTTGTGCTTCAACAGTGTCATCTATAACCCTATCTTTTAGATTAATCCCTGGCTTGGCATCTCCCGCTATATCATCTACCAACCATGATGGGTAGAAGTATACGTGTCTGGCATGGTACCTGTCTGGCTCGATAATGTCTTTCTCTACAATGACCTTTTGATTCCACATATGATGTGCCTCGAACTTGACTGGAATGATGTTTCCTTTAAAGTTTGCTTTGTACTGGACCATGTTGGAAACCCGATGTATAACTTGCTTTCTTCCCGCTTGCCTCATTACCCTTATAGGAGCATAAGTATAGATTTCTCTTAACCCGATCAATACTAAATGAGTGGTTTCTCTTGACCTGATGATGAACTCACTGCTAGGGAGCCATTCGAACATCCAATGTACCCTTTCGTCAGTCAAATTGCTGAAGAAACGCACCCAACTCACAACATTTCTGGGTTGCGCGAACCTATCTGGGATAAATGTCATTCTTTTTGGATGATGGTATGCTATGTAGTCATTCAATGGTCGTTGCAGAAGTTCCTGACAATATTCACCTATCTGGAAATGTTCTAATAACCAAACCTGTAGCAACAGATTACAGCCCTCGAAATGCCCATACCCCTGCTTGCATCGATCCAGAGCTCGATACATTTCGGCCAAGATCATGGGGATGATAGTGTAAGTTTATCCTTCAATTCCTTCCATTAGAGTCCTAGCGACCATGGCTAAACGAGTGTGGATCCTCCCCCCTTTCATCGAAAATCTCAGCAACCCCAAGAAACAGACAATGAACACAAAAACTTGGCAGTGTGTCCAACCCGAAGAAGTAATGGCAAGTTCATCACGGTGAAGGCGATATGACTTGCTATGCCCATAACGTTCATAAATGAATTCAAATGGTATGTATGACTCCTTCAGACAGAGTAATTCATCATTTTTCTTGAAACCCATCATTTTCAAAAAACCGCGGGGAGTGCGATTTTTTGGTACTAATAAACCCGGACGATCCCATGGCAGCCTAGCGAAGCCTCCTATTTCCTCTAATAGAGGGGTCATCTCTACATTACCAAAGCGAAAGACAACTCTTTTATCATCCCAAAACATAGTGGCAGCCTCAATCAATGCGTTATTTGGCCGAATGTCTAATAAGGAAGGTAAATTTTCGAGGAACCTTTTCACATGATTCTGGTCACTAGGTGAGAGGTTCTTCCACCAATCAAGCAGCAAAGGTGGGATGTTTTGAACCATGCCGAACCTGGAAACTTCGTGCCTCATTTTCTACAAAACAAATAGAGTTATCCCTTTCCCCCTCTGGGTCTGACTATTTACACATTAATGATCAACATATCGACATGTTTTCTCTAAGTAATGCACATAACGTGATGGTGTCCATTGAGATTATGGAAATTCCGTCGGACTTTGGACAAGGCTTATCTTAGTGGATTATCACGTGGACAACGTTCTAATCCATACTAGGTTTGACATGATGCATGCACAGTTGATATTGGAGTAAGGTTTCTAGAAGGGTCTAGACTGGTACCCTCAAGTGGACAACTTGAGAGGGAAAGGAATGAAATCGTCGACTGCACCGCTGATCGACTAGTTTTACCGCAAATAAGCCTTTCCAAATTAAAAGGGTAATTTCTGAAAGAGCGCGGACACTCATCAAGTGCCGCTATGGTATTAGTTGGGCATGAGTGGAATATGATGTGGAGCATGCTTTTTGCAAAGATAATAACACATTGCCAAGTATTTGCATGATAAATATGTAAAAAGCGGTAAATACAGTATTAAGGTAAAACATAAAAGAGAGACAAAGGAAGAAGTTAGTCCGTGGAATATATGCGAGAATGTAATAAAGCAAACAATATAGTAGTTTTTAAACAAATGAAGAGCAGTTCGAGCAAATATGGGCGAATAGGGAAAAGGGCGTGCATGTCGTAACAATTTTAAGAAAATAAAGGCAGAGACGGGAAGGGACGTGCATGTTATAACGGGTTTAAACAAGTAAAGGCAAACAGGAAAGGGATGTGCATGTAATAGCAAAATTTAGCAAATAAAGATGGAAAAAGAATGTGCGTTTTATAACAAAGAAAACTAATCCACATAAGCCAAGTTCATTATGGTAAGAACCTAAGTATCCTTAGCAGAGTCGCCATGCTGTCGCGGCCCGTTTTCTCACGAAATTGGGTTTCGACATGTGAAAACTCTTTTAAGGAGGTATTAAAAGAAGAGAATCACCACCTAACGGTTTAAGGTGCGTTAGGGCACCTATTATGCAAATGACTCTATTTTACTAATAAACGTCACCAAAGACCGGGTAAGGGCTCAAGTTACCTCAAAGAAAAAGTGTTAGGCACTCCTCGAGGTCCACAACTGTCGTTCCCGACCGAACATAAGATTATGTGGATTACGATTAGGCTAAGTGATCAAATAAACAAAGGGAATTCAGAAGTCAAAGAACTTTATTACAACATCAGTTCTTAGTGCGAGTATAGGGATACAACTATTTAGATCTAATAACAACATACAAAGAGGAGGGAGGGTCCTAAGTTTTTTAGCCTAAAGGATCACCCCGTGCAACATAAATAATACTTCGTAACTCCCTTAAGATGGGGTGTTAATCGCATTATTCAACTGGCACAGACTATCATCTCCTGCTACCCGATTACTATGTTAAAGTTGTTACCTAAAGCACATTAATTCAGTTATAAGTCGTACCTTATGCGTGCACTACCTGTCCCATACCTATGGTCCGGGAGGGAATTGGACCTCTATTTGGGGTGGTTCTAGGCTTAAACTTAAGCTGCTCAAAATGATAAAACTAGGCGACATACAAAACACATTGGAATTCAAATATGGCAATAAAGGGGGCTCAAGTGTGCCTCCGCACTTAAGCAGTAAATGCACGCAAACACATATGCCAATCAGGAATCTATAGAATCCTATAGACATGCTTTCTAGGCAATCAAAACATGCAAGTAATTTCAGATGCAGGATATAGCTTATAGATAGAATCATGCAGGTATCATAAGTTAATTGTTGAGAGTTTTAAGTTACCAATCCTATATGTGCGATTCCTAAGTGATCTACGCGGTTGGGTACAACAGAATCTGCTAGGGAAAGAGTCCTAGAATTATTCATATGACGTACATGAAATAGTGTTAGAATGATCTAGCATTAACCAATTATAATGAGCAATTATTTCCTATAGGTAGGATCTCTAATGCATAGTACTTCAGAGCTTGTTTTATTTATACTTAGTCCCATAAAAAAGATTTCTAATGATCAGTGTGGTACAATAGCAAATGAAGTGATCAAAAATCCTATAGGCATAATTTCTAGTGAATAACTGAAGCGAATTGAAGGAAAATTCATCTGTTCCTATAGGCAGGTTTCTAGTATATTCGAAAGTAATCATGCAAGCTGAAGGGGTGCTCACTTCCTATAGGCATGCTGTCTATAAACATGTAGCAACAGACATAGCATTTGAACTCATGTTTAATGGTATGGTAAACAAGTAGTGTGTGTGTGTGCTTCTCCTAATGTCGTGATCTCTACAATGCTCATGCAATTGAACAACACATATGGCAAACACATTATCAAGTCCTATAGGCATGTCATCTACCCATCTTGCATATTGAATTCTACCCATTCCCATTTTACTAACACCCTAATTGTTTATACAAAGACATAACAATGATAAGAGGCCCACACCAAGCCTAATAAATACCCAGCATTCATGGGCCTTCAATAGCTCTTACACAGCATACCGAGGCCTTCAACAAAGAGCCATATTCAATACACGACTCATGGATCCATAGAAGAGTCTAGAACCAGTTTACTCAACCATGGCACCAAGTGTTGCACTATTTTAATCAGCCAATCCAAGTACACATCACATAACATGGGGAAGTAGAGTGAATGTGAACAGTTTGAGATTGAGGGAGTGACTAAGGACCAAGCCCTAGTGTGTTAGAGTTCACAAGGGTCTCAATTGGACCCCGAGCAGTACTCACACTTGGGAGGCTAACAATAGAACCTAGATAGCCTTGGCTTTCAACCGACTAAGAATGAGAATTCAGAATAGCAAGTAAGGAGAGTGGATAGTGATAGAGGGACAAAAATCAAGTAATACACCAAGTTGAGCATACAGAGAAACTAGTCAAGCAGGCCAGCAGGTTCAGCAGGATTTCACACGTAGCAAAGTACTACATAGATAACCTCATATTGAAAGAATTAGGGGAAGAACATGTTTACAAGCATACATAGATTGTCATGTACAGATGCATGAAGTCAAACTAGTTGATACCTAAAGATCCAAATTAAGTTAAGTATACATTCTAGTGCCATGTTAATCAGTATGTAGACATGATGTGGGGACACATTGTGATGTTTACTGAAAGGACATGGTAGCAAATGAGCCAAAGGCATACTGGGGAAACATATTAGCATAGAAGCAAGGTCATAGTTGATAAAAAATGGAGTATTTATCTTAAAATCAGGAGAGCAAGGAAACATATTTAGAGCAAACTTTGAAGCAGTATTCCATATAGTTGGGACTAATACACAAAGAGCAGTCAAGCAGACACAGGACTTAGCACTAAAGGATTCATTCAAGTGGGGGTGGCTTCTATAGAGTTGGGGTGGTATCCAAAACAAAATATGCAAAAATTTTGTAACCAACATCATATGGTCACAGTAGTCAGATTCACATCAAAATGGACTTGCATTGAAACTCAAAACTGAACATATTCAGATGCTAGAGGTACTGAACTCATTCCAGAAAAACAAAGGATCAACATAGAAGTTCAAACCGTAGTGAAGATTATAAATTAGCCTAATACAAACTAAGGACAAAGTAGTAAACTATCTCATGCATTCAACTAACACAAAATGACAAAGAGTATTGAGCATTATCACAGTAGTGCGATATTAGGGACTTGCAATTAAATCATGCTTATGTAATTCAAACAAATATAGGCATGCAGAAGGAAAGAAAGAAATTTACATTGCGAGGGTTAAAAGCACTAACCAATAGCAAAATCAAAAGAGTAATAAAGAGCGTAATAGCAAGAACCCCAAATTTCTGATGCTTCAGAGTTCACAAGAGCCTCGAGAATGGACTCCAAGCAGTGCTTGCACCGGAGGAGGTCGTTTAATGTCCTTGGCTTTCAGCCGGCCAAGAATCAGAGTATAGAACAAGAGAATAAGAGAGAATAATAGAGTGATAGCTTCGATTTTTAGTGAATCCAAGTGAAAAAAAAAATCTCTCTTTTAAAGGGGAATGTGGAGGGGTTTATATAGTAGTAGGAATTTAACGAACAAACATGAAAAATAGTCAATCAAGTGCAAATAAGGAACTATCACATGCAATCACTAATAGAACGAGTAAAAGGAAAAGTATAAAATTTTGAACCCTAATTCGACATAAATCAAGGAATCGACCAAAGGTTTCGGGGAACCGGCTTCATATAGCCTTGCCATGAATGTATATAGACGGAATAACGTCTAGATCTTGAAGTTTGAAGTCGGTTTTCACCTGATTCAGGTCTAGTACTTGTCAAAAATAGGCAAGTACTAAGTGATACCAAAAATCGTGTAAGTAACACGGAGATGGAGCAGATATGGTAGGCAAATTATGGAGAGATTCCATATTAGAACTGGAGTTGGGAGATTTAGAAGAAGCGACTACTAGGGTTTGAGAGGAGAATAGAACACAGATGGAGGGAAACGGGGCGGTGATCTTTAGGGAAAATGGGGATTAGGGTTAGAGGGTGAGAGGTAATATAAAACGGGTAGGTTAATTATGGGTCGTTGATCATTTGAGATCATTGGCCAGGATCACAAAGGAAACGGGGCGGGTTATTTGAGACGGGTTCCGTCCGAGTTTGAGACTAAGGGTCGTTTGGCTTTGGGCTGGGATGGACTGGGCTAAGGTTTGGGTAGTTTTGGGCCACCAATGTGATCCAAAATTGGTTAGAATGGGCTATTATTTAAATACTCAAAATTTTATCAAAATGATTTATAAAAAATACTTAATAAATAAATAAAAATATAATTTATGCACTGAAATGCTTAAACTAATAACTTAGTATTATAAAAATATAAAATATTCTATTTTGACATAAATAATATAAAATAAAGAGCTCTTATGTATGAATATAGGCCATTATTGTAAAATTAGATAAATAGCTTAAAACTGCTACTGTAATTATATGGAATGAAATAAAATATTTGAAACATATATCATAGGTGCAAAAATAATTATTTTAGGTAACTAAGTCATCATAAAATAATTTAAAAGGATAATTTAAATACAAGAAAAAATTAATTTAAAGCTCTAACAATTATAGAAAATTATAGAAAATGCTTGTATAGGTTTGTACACTAAATAATGATGCAAATATGCTATTTTAAAGGTATATATATATATATATATATATATATATATATATATATATTTTAAAAAATATGAGATAAAAATTGGGTATCAACACTAGCTTATTTGTTTATTCTATTATTTTGTAGTTTCTTCGATTTTAAACTAACTGTCTCTTATTTGTTTATTCTATTATTTTGCAGGGTTTATATTCAGCAGCTCAAGAATATCTTCCTGAATGTGAGCATAGAATGTGTGCAAGACATATTCTAGCTAACTAGCAACAGGAATGAAAGGGTATTGAGAGAAGAAATGTATTTTGGAGTTGTGCAACGTCAACTTATGAAGCTGGACTTAAAGCAAATTTGGACAAGCTAAGTAAGCTAGGTCATATGAAGACATGGTAAACTATAATCCTGAGAAATGGAGCAAAGTAATATTCATAACTTCTTCCAAGTGTGACAGTGTGGATAATAATATGGCTGAAAACTTCAATGCTTGGGTATTGGATCCTAGGCACAAGAAATGCTTGAAGAAATTAGAACAAAGATAATGAACAGGCTCACTGGAGTAAGGGCATTTGCAGATATTTGGAATGAAGGCATATCCCCAATGGCAATGATGGTATTGGTTATAAATGTGGAGAGGTCAATGAAGTGCAAAATATATTGAAATGATGATGTTGGGTATGAAGTTAAGGGGGCTACAAGGATTAAACACATTATCAAGTTTATTGTGGGAGTGTGTAGTTGTAGAGCTTGGCAACTGAATGAGATACATGTGCACTTGGTGTAGCAGCAATTCATCACAAAAGACTTAATCTACTTGACTTCATTTTTGAGTGGTACAAGAAGGAGACCTACCTAAAAGCTTATTCTCATTTTATACATCCAGTATCATGTATGTAAATGTGGCATGAGCCAACAAATACAAAGGTTGAACCACCTCCTGTTAGAACAATACCTGGAAGGCCTATAAAAAAAGGAGGTTGAGGAGATAAAAAGTAATGGAAAGCTTACAAAGAGAGGAATATCAATGAGTTGCTTGATTTGTAAGTCCACATTTCATAATAGAAGAAGATGTCCAAACAAACCTCAAAGCACTTCAGAGGCACTTTCTATCCATTTGATAGTACTTTACAACTGCTTTCTGTTAGTTGTTACTTTATAGTTGTTTTCTTACTAAGTTAAAGTGATGAAAGTAGTTGTTTTCTATTGGTGTTTCTGTTAGTTTGAATCACTTTGAATCACTTTGAATGAGTGATGAAAGTAGTATTTTCTGATGAACACTATGTTAATTGATGAAAGTAGTTTGAATCAGTTATGAAAATAGTTGTTTCTATTAGTTTGAATACTTTGAATTAGTTATGAAAGTGGGATGAATCAGTTGCTTTCTGTTAGTTTTCTGATGAACACTACTTTATTTATGTTTATGCAAAGGGAGTGTCTCACTCACAAAAATTAACCTATAAAAAGAGATCAAAGGCTAACTCACAAGCGTATACTAGTAAGAAGAATGTTAAAAGCAAGGGTGGTAAAGAAAGAGTCAATAACAAGATGGTGCAGAACTCACACACCTCAGATGTGCAGCAATCTCAGGTTTCAGATGTTCAACATTCTCAGGTTTCAGATATGCAACAATATCAGGCAAGCAACAAAGGTGTTCTTACTGCATTTAAGAGGCCAAGAGTAGGGGACATGGAGTATATGTCAGCAAAAGTTGCTATACATATGATGAGGTAATGAGTAGTTTGGTGTGCTAGTTTTGAGATTGCAGCTTTAACTTAGTTGTTTGATATATATTTTTCTCACTTAATTTTCAGCAAGGGAGGGTTGTTAGTAGGGTTTTCAACAGTAGAGTAGTGGAAAGTTCACCCGTAATAACTGATAATCTTGGTTATAAACCAAGTAAATACCTGAAATGGAAGTGAAAAGCAAGCAACCAAAACTAGACAACTTCAAAACAGAAATGATTTACTACAATATATAAGGTCAAAATCACCAAAAAATAGTGATAAAACTGGAGGTTTTTAAACTTCGGCATTACTCTATTATGGTTAGGAATTGATGTAAAATGGTACTTTGATTATGGTTTGGATAATATTTTTGCGGTGCAAGTTATGATGTAAACTATTAAACTTGTTTTACTTTTATGCTTTTGGAATGCAAAATTAATGTAAAATTGATTAGTTCTACGCCTTTTGAGCTCTAATACAATGTGTTATTTCTAGCTTCATTGTGGTTGTGCAACAGAAAATCAAAATGCTCATAATCAATATGAAACCAAAAATGCCACAACATAATCAACAGAACCAAAAACAAAAGGGGAACCGTTCACCTCTAATTCTAGATACCACAAATAAAATGCCACAACTTAATCAACTACTTTCTACCTAATACAAACAAGGTTCATGGTTACATAACACCTCCTAACATTGAACAACCAAAAATATACATTGAAAAATAAACTAATAATAAGCAATATTTTCAAAATTTTCCTCTTCTTCAATTCAACTTCAAGTTCCGTTTTATCCTTATGTAAGTCAAGAATTAACGCTTTTGATTGGCCATGAAATTCTAGATCATACCACTGAAAAAACCCACAAGCCACACGATCCTTAGCCAGAAAATTTTAACCAAACTGTTAGAAATAAAATGAAATCTTGGCCATAATATATCACATAACATATGATGATTTGAAAGATGATTACCCCCTAGTATTTGCATCCGAAAAAACGTCTTCTTGAGTTAGCATTTGTCATTGATGTTCTCAAAGAAGCAGGCTTCCCACAACCACAAAAGATATTAAACCTCATGCTCTACAAATACTTGAAAGGGTATTCCTTCTTTCAAATAAATTTGGGTAAGAATGAATGATGGATAAAATTAGAAAGATAAAAAATAAACTCAATAATAACGAGAGAGAGAGAGAGAATTTCAAATGGATTCTGATGAAGAAATGGAAAAGAAATGTGAAAAAATGGAGAAGAAAGGTAAAAAAAAAAAATGGTGAAGGAAGGTGTAATATATAGAAAAAGAGGAGAAAATATAATTTTTTTTTAAAAAAGGGCTAATTAGCTGTTAGATTATGTCAGGTGGACCCATTTTAATGGTTATTGTCCGCCTTCACGCGCTCTTAGGCGATTTATTTCAAATAATATGCCATATAAGCGACGAGAGAGTTTTATTATGAAGGGGGATATGGTTTAGAGGATTTTCAGGGACATGCGATAGTTTAGGCAGAAAATTGACAATGATTGTATAGTTTAGGCGGGTTTGAGTGTATTAACTCTTTAATAAAATATGTAAGATTACTCATCAAAAGCATATATAAAAATGTCCCCAGTGTCTAATAGTTAATTTGTATTACCCTCTTTAAAAATTCAACTTTTCTATTTTTCCTTTATTTTCTTTATATTATAGCCCTCTTCCTCTTTTTCTTCTTCCTTTCCAAACTTACGGGTTTCATTTGAAAAATTTTCTTCTGTTGTTTCTTCAGAAATTATCTTTCTTCTTCATTTTGGTCCTCTTCTTTCAACACTATATAGTCCACCAAAACCTCATAATTTTTAACAAACCCTACTGAAATTTTTACCAAACCCTAAATTTTTTATCCCAAATCTCGTATTAAATTGAAATTTCCAATAAAATCGAAGGTTAATGGAAAAAATACAATGTTTAATCGAAGATTAATGGCAAAAAATACGATTGAGACATGATGTAGCCATTATTGGAGGACTTGGAATAGAATTCTTTAAAAAATAAAATGACAGTGTGCATATCCTTTCACCCTCTTTTTTTTAACCCTCCAAATATTTACCCATTTAATTATTTTGATTGTTAGTTAAATTTTTTAATAAAATTGATATTTAGATTAAGCTGAGTTAATAGAAGAGTGTATTACACATACCATTAAAAAATCAATAAAGATTTTTAATTATATAAGAGTATATAGTTAAGGGGGATTTTAGTGATACAGGATAGTTTAACTAGGTAAACGTGATAGCTTAGTTGTTTTTTTTAAAGGTATATTACCTCTTTAGAAAAAGGTTTTAAAGTAAAACGGAAAACTAAGAGCAGCCCAAACCCGATTAGTAGAATCCGATAGTATTGAAAGAGCAGTGGAGTTTCCCAACTCATACCTCCTGCCGCTGACTGACCCTTTCTTCAAACAAAACAACAGAACATCCTCAACAGAGAACAAAAAACGAAGAAAAAAGGATGCCGTTGAGTGCAACAATGGTTGGAGCCCTTTTGGGATTAGGCACCCAAATGTACTCTAATGCCCTCCGGAAACTTCCTTACATGCGCCGTAAGTATTCTTAAACATTACCCATTTTTTTTTTGAAGTTTTAAATAAAAGTTTTTGAAATTTGGTTCTGACTTTTATTTTTTGTTTTGGTATTTTGTAGATCCGTGGGAGCATTTGTTGGGTATGGGAATTGGAGCAGTGGCTGCTAATCAGATGGTGAAATGGGAAGCTAAGAGTAATGAAGATCTTGATAAGTTGCTTGAGAAAGCTAGGCTTGCTAATGAGCGCCGTTATTTTGGTATGTTTCATTTCAAGAATTTTTTTGTTGAGTGCCTGAATTTTTTTAGTACCCTTTATTTGTATTTTTTTTTGTTTTTAATTTTTTTTTTTGAAAGTGTGCAATTACTTAAGAGAGATGCAAGATTTGAAATTGACAATTTGAAAGTATGCAATTAGATGAAGTTCTGCTACTGAAAGTGCTAAAAATTGAATCTTTTCTGCTCCCAATGCTTTGTTCTAGTGGTTAGAACGCAACTTGTGATGTGTGGTTAGGCGCACCTTACTGGTTTGAACCTTGCCACAGATAAAATCCTGGTATTTTAGTGGAGAAGGATAGAAGAGAGGGATCCACCGAGTTTCGAACCATCACACGGGATTTCTCGATTATCAAAAGTTTTTGAGTCTTTTCCTTAAATTTATTGAAGGATATACATGTGAAGGTGGGTAATGTCAGAAAATCCTTTTCCACGGTAATGGTTCAAAAAATTTAAGTTGTTTCCTTAAAATTTATCAAAGGCTAGGCTTGCTAATGGGTGTCATAATTTTGGTAAGTTTCATATCAAGAAAATTTGTGTCGAGTACCATTATCTTGGGTAGTACCCTTTGTTGTATTTGTCCTTTTTTTTTCTTTTCTTTGTCGCGGTACCTATGGAATCACTTAGGAAAAATGAACAACAACAACAAACCCATTGTAATCTCACAAGTAAGGCTTGGGGAGGGTAGTGTGTACGCATGACTTACCCTTATCTTGTGAAGATAGAAAGGTTTTTCCCTTGGATCCTCGGCTCAAGTAAAGAAAAAAAAAGAAGCAGTAACAACAACAAGATGAGATGATAAGATAAACGAAGCGAAAGAAACAACAGATAGTAATAGAAATCTAAAAATAAGAAAATATGAAAACGATACTTATACTATTGGTATGGAACACTTAGGAAAGATGCAAGATTTAAAATTGACAACTGGGGATTGCTAACTATTGAATCTTTTCCATAAAAATAATTGAAGGGTGTATATGTGAGATTGTCTTTTTGAAAAAACATTTTATCTTTTTCAAGTACACTTTATTGTAATTCATTTTTTCTATTTATTGGTACCTATGGAACCACTTAAGAGAGATGCAAGATTTGAAATTGACAATTGCGGGATGTGAATAAATGAAGTTTGGTAACTGAAAGTGCTAAAAAATGAATCTTTTCCTTGAAAGTTTTGAAGGATATATATATAATGTGATGAACGCTTTTTAATCTTTTTCAAGTATCCTTTATTGTATTTGTCTTTTTCTATCTATTGACAACTATGCAATCACGTAAGAGAGATGCAAGATTTAGATGAGGGCCATGAGGCTACTGAAAGTGCTAAAACTTGATTTTTTCCTCTTAAAATTTATTGAAGTATGTATATATGAGATGGGTAATGTGTTAAAAAGATTTGTATTTTAAACACTCAGCGATTTCTTCTGATCTGGCTAAGCCTTGGTGGGCCCAGTGTTTTAGATAGCGTCCGGCGACAAATAGCGATGAGGGCCCGCTTCATTGAGGCGAGAGGCGCGCAGCGAAGCGCTCGCCTTTTTGATGTGAAGCGACAATTTATACAAAAACAAAAAATATTATATACATATAACTAAAAACTCAATAACAATAATATATTAATAAATATATCAATTCAAAAATTAAACACTCAGTAGATAGTCATAGTAAATTCATAAACTAAAGTCTAATAGTCTAAAACAAGCAACATATATTCTTCTTCAAGATTTTCAAATTCTACAACTTCATGAATGTTAGAGGGGGAATCCATACGATCTTTCCCAAGTAGTTTTTGGGTCCTTTTCACGCATCAGGGGATCACCATTTGAGCTGCAACTCAAGGACTTTCCAAAACCACCTAGCCATTTGGCTCTATTTTCCTCCTCCACCGGGTGAAAATCAACCCACGGCTAAGATCCGAAATACCGCATCTATTAAATGTCCATTTTTGCAGTTCAGTAGAAACCTTAAAGTCCTCACAGTGCAGCTGTTCCACCAGGCATCTACAAGAGTAGCAATTTTGGATTTTGTTGTTTCTGCATTTATCAACAATCTATTATATCTACTGGCCAACTGAGACCCTTGACAACACATGTGTAGCTCTTGAAAGGCTGTTGAAGTGTTGGACTAGAGTTGGGAGTGTGTCTTTTTACAACAAACCTCCATTCTTTGGCTTCTATGTCTGACCATCCAGCATACAGTGAGAAGTGAGAACTCAGCGAGAATGCTGAACCTTTTCCTTTTTTCCTTTGTCTATGCATGGTGACAATTCTCAAGTATTTGTTGAATCTATAGAAGTTTTGAAAAACCATGACTTATTTCTCCTTCCTCACCAATCTGCTATTGACATCACCAGGTTTTTCAGAAGCGGCAACTGTTATCTGGCAACATCGTAACATGAGTAGTTTAGAGCAACAATTCCTGCTTACAAAATCCAGCTTTCTCTTAATCCACTCATGCCAGACATCATGTTTAGCGGCTTTTCTTTGATCTCAAAAGACTTACGGCCAACTATAAAAAGGCCTCTTCTATCTATTGGTGAGGGAAAGCAACTAGTTTTTAGAAGCTATCTTGCTCGGGATCTTCAAAAATGCCGTCGGATGCATGTCAAATCTTCCAAAAGTAGTGTATTTTTTGAGTATATGACATGAGGGCGGCACCATTTTTGGAGAGTTCAAGCAGCGTAGTTTAGAAGATCACAAGTTGGAATATCTAGTGAAAACCGGTCAGCGAGGTTAGGTTTGCGGGGAGGTGAAAGATGGAGGAGAAACTTTGGTATGGGCTTGGAACGTTGGGAAGGTTAATTGGAGGGGAAGAGAAGGTAAGGCCTACCTCCCGTGCTCTAAAATAAAATTCTTCGAAAATACATATGAGGTTGTTCATTGGACTCTTGTAATATTTTAATGATGCTTTCCTTTCCAACCATTCTACTGGCAATCTGGCATAGTACTATATTTAAACAATAGAAACATCTTATCAACACCCCAAAACCTAACTCTCCCCCATGCTTCAACGCTTCATTCTCCGAAATGAAATACGCCGCGTGAGAGACAACCAAATTTTCCCCATCTCTCTCTCCCCTCTCCTAATTCGCCTCTTTATTTTCGTCCTCTAATGTCCTCCTACATCTCCTTCTTGAATTGCTATTCCTTTGTTGGAAGGGGGATCAAGCTAGAATTGTCTCCATATACAACTGCAGCATGTGTTAAATCAGCTAAACCAGGAAATATATTGCTACTCTATGTGGAAAGGGTCAGACACAACTGGGAGATCTGATGGTGGTAGCGAAGTGGATGGAGGCTGCTGGTCCATAAAGTCAGCAGCAATATAGAACCTAGGGACGAGGATGGTGGCTGGATCTGACCAAGGAAAAGAAGGATATTCAGGAAAATCTAAAATTCCCCATTTTCACCCATTTCTCTTATCATTCGCAAACTAACAGTTCAAATTGGAATTGTAAACTAAATCCTGCATTTGGATGTGCTCTATCCTGCTGAAACCACCCTGCAACTTTTTTCCTCAACATTTCCTAAAAGCTCCTCCACCCTATCAAATCATCCATTTATCTGGTTAAAAATTTGCAATAAAGTCTCCATATGTTGGGCTATTTTTTCCATCATACTAGATTGTTGAACTCTTGGTCGATGCCTCCTCTCCTGTCTTGGCCTTTTTTCTCCCTTTACCTTTTTGGACCATCGTTTTCAAACTTTTTTCTAAATAGTTTTTTGATCATTCTGGTAGAAACAATGATATACAACTTTGGAGTTGGTTTCACTTCAACATCCTTAACTAACTGCGTGATAGTAGTAGGGAAGAAAATGCTATACATATTCTTTTCAAATTTATAGGCTTGAATGTTAGTATCAATAATTCTACCAACATTTTCAAGCATTCTATCTTAGATGCTATATCTTAAAGAAAGCCTAATTTCATTTAAAAACCAATGTTGTTAAGAATTTCGCCTCGATATACATTTGGTGCAAGTTCTAGAAATTGTTATTGATTATCTCATGAAGGTTCTTTCTTTCTCCCCATATTTCCTTTTTAGACTCTTAGATTTTTCAAGCCTTTTCCACTTTGTTTTTTGACCGTGTTGTTAGAAACAACTATATACAACTTTGGAGTTACTTTACTCCAGCTTCCCTAACTAACAACGTGATAGTAGAAGGGTAAATAATGCTACGAACATTTAAGTCTAATTTACGTGTTTGAGTGTTAATATTAATAGTTCTACCAACATTGATAGACATTCTATTATAGATGGCATACAATAAAAGTATTGTTGGAGCATATACTTTCGAATTGTAAGAACCCGGTAACAACCTTGTGCTAAGAAAAGCAAGGATGGCTCTGACAACATACCCAATGTTCCATCCCAACATGCTTTATCTTGCTCCAGAGCCATCATACGTCTAATCTATACCAAAAGGAAACAAGTTGGTATCTCCTTCGACATCTGCCTAATTAGTAGTTCTTGTAAAAATGTGAGTAACCTGGTCATCAACATTATCAAGATCATATAGGTGATTAATTTTCTTAGCGAAATAGGAGATGATTTCGTTAAAGCTTGATTTCATCATCCTATTTGTGCTCGAAACCAATGTGCTCAAAACATATCTATATTTTTTTTGAGCCGGATACATCTAACCCAAGTTTTGATGCATCGACACTTGAGAAGTCTCCACATGACACATACCATTCGATGCGTCGAGGCCTCTTTTCAACGCATCGAAAGTTGAAATTTTAAATTTTTTACTAGACCTTTAAAAAAAGGGACCGCTGGAATGTTGTAAAACTGTGGTGTCATTCTTCATTGTCCTTACTGCTGGAAAATCACCAGTACTAACCCTTTTTTTCTTCCTTTCTTTCACCAACTTCCATGAGTCCAGAGAAAACATTGATTTCATGTACAATGGGGGGGGGGGGGTTTT
>AWOL01S0030146.1:68788-89789 GCA_000715115.1 Nicotiana otophora
ATATATTGTGATATTGATACGCATGCGGTGGTATAAGGTCTGGGTATTGAAACGCATGCGGTGAGATAAGGGTGACTTGATACGCGTGGCTAGTAGGGGGAACTACTAGAAGTCATGCAGTGTGATAAGAATGGCTAAAACATGGGATGCTATTTTGAGAAAAGTATCTTCTTTCTAATAACTTGTGAAGGCTCCCGCGGTGAGATAAGGAAATGAGATATTGTGAATTTATTTATGATTTGGGACTACGAGACGGTACCTCGAGAGTGCTTTTGTTGATATTGATTTATAGCCGCAGTTGCCTTGATTATTTGTTGTGATTTTCTTAAAGTTGAAAGGAAATTCGGTTTTGTTTCCACAAGATATTATTTGAAATTTTATTTTGTTTTCACGAGATATTATTTGCCATAATTTTGCTTAATTAAATTGTGACACACTACTTGATTCATTTCCAATGTCATCTTATTTTACTATATTGTTAAATATTTTACCATGCCATTATTATATTCTAGTAGGGCCTCACCTGACCTTGTCACTACTCTACCGAGGTTAGGCTTGGCACTTAATGGGTACCACTGTGGTGTACTCATATTACACTTCTACACATCTTTTTGTGCAGATCTAGGTACATCTTACCAGCCTAGACGTCAGTGAGTTACCTGCGCACAGAGACTTCGAGGTATATATGTCAGCGTCCGCAAACTCCGGAGTCCCCTTCTATTATTTTTATGTTGCTTCCTTATTTTTCTTTAGACCTTGATATATAGAGATATTGAGAATAAATTCTTAGAAGCTTGTGACTTATTTCTATCAGGTTTTGGGGGTTGTAATTATTTGAATTGTATTTTATTTATTTCAGATATTTATGATGATTCCGCATTGATAGGCTTACCTAGTCTTAGAGACTAGGTGCCATCACGACCTCCTACGGAGGGAATTTGGGGTCGTGACATAAATTATGTTGTTATTTTTATTTTTAGTGTTTATTTTGTCTTGTTCTAAAGTTATTTTTATTTTCAAATAGTACTTAAGTTGTCTTCTGTTGTTGTTGGTGTTGTTAGTTTTTCTGTATTTCTCATGGTGTACTTTTATTTTTTATGAAGAAAATAAATTTCTCAATTTTCAATTGGATCCAAGATGAGTAATGATGATTTATACCTTTTGGATAGTGCTACAACTCACACAATATTAAGAGAAAAGAACTTTTTCTCTTATTTGGTTATGAAGAAGGCCTATGTTAATATAATATTATAGTACAAAATTAATTGAGGGCTCTGAAAGAGCGACCTTATTACTACCTGGAGAAAGTATATTGACTACTAATAATGCATTGTATTGTAGTAAGTCTCAAAGAAACTTGTCGAGTTTCAAAATTATTCACTAAAATGGCTACCATGTTGAAACCTCTAGCAAAGGAAAGGTTGAATACCTTTATACTACTACAATAAAGCGGGAAAAAGATGTGTGAATGAAAAATTACCCGCATTTTCTTCTGGGTTGTACCACACAAATATTGGTGTGGTTGAATCACATGCCATAGTAAACAAAATATTTACTACTTATAATAATTTTATCATTTGGCATGACCGGTTGGGCCATTCCGGTTCTAACATGTGCGCATAATAATAGAGAATTCAAATGGGCACACATTGAAGAACATGAAGATTCTTCAATTTAAGGAATCCTCTTGTGCTGCTTGTACTCAAGCAAAATTGGTTATTAAACCATTATCAACTAAAGTTGGGATTGAATCCCCTGCATTTCTGGAACATATATAGGGTAATATATATGGTCCTATACACCCTCAATGTGGACTAGTCAAGTATTTTATGGTCTTGATAGATACATCTACAAGATGGCCACATATGTACTTATTGTCAACTCACAATATGGCATTTGTGAGATTATTGGCCCAAATAATAATGTTAAGAGCACAATTTTCAGATTATGCAATTAAGAAAATTTGTCTTGATAATGCTAGTGAATTTACATCTCAGGCTTTTACTGATTATTGTATGGCCACTGGAATAAAAGTTGAGCATCCAGTTGCTTATGTTCATACTCAAAATGGTCTAGCAGAATCGTTGATTAAATGTCTCCAATTAATAGCTAGACCATTGCTAATGAGGACAAAACTTTCCCTTTCAGTATGGGGACATGCCATTTTGTATGTAGAAGCACTTGTGCGCATAAGGCCAACCAATTATCATGAAGTCTCCCCATTACAATTGGCTTTTGGTCAGGAGCCAAATATTTCCTATCTAAGAATTTTTGGATGTGCGGTATATGTTCCAATTGCTCAAGCACAACGCACATAGATGAGTTCCTATAGAAGGTTGGGATTATATATTGGTTATGAATCTCCTTCTATTATTAAATATCTGGAGCCTATGACAGGAGATTTGTTTACATCCAGATTCGCCGATTGTCATTTTGATGAATCAGTTTTTCCAACATTAGGGGGAGAAAATAAATAGCTCTAAAAAGAGATATATTGAAATGTATTATCTCTATCTCAATTGGATCATCATACAAATCGATGTGAACAAGAACTTCAAAAGATCATTTATATGCAAAATATTGCAAATCAACTACCAGATGCATTTACTAACCTTCTACGAGTTACTAAATCGCATATTCCAGCAGTAAATGCTCCAATTCGAGTTGATGTCCCAGTTGGACAGTATGATAATGCAAATGAGTCTAGGCCACACCTTAAACATGGTAGGCCAATCGGTTCCAAGGATAAGAATCACCGAAAAAGAAAAGGAGCAAACAATCAAGTTGATCATAATGTGGAGGCAATTGCTCAAGAGGAGCATAAAGACATAACAATTGATAAGAACTCACAGGAGGTTCTAGTACCTGGAAATGATGAAAATGAAGAGATCTTAATAAGTTATGTTTCTACAGGAAAAAGGTGGAACAAGATGAGTGTCACGACCCGAAATTGCCACCTTCAGAACCATGATGGCGCCTAACATTTCACTTGCTAGGCATGCCAACGTTAGAATATAATTAGCCCTTTTAACACAATTTTAAATTAATTCATAACAAAGAAACAAATGCGGAAATAAAGTCTGAAATAAAGTAAATAATTTATATGTCTAAATATCATTCCAAAATTGGAGTAACATGTGCACGAGCTTCTAGAATAATACAAATAAGGGTCTAAGTAAAAATAAAGCTTTCTGAAAGAAAACACACAACTAAAGTAAAATAGAAGGGGACTTCAGAACTGCGGACGCTGTGCATTTATACCTCAAGTCTCCTCTGGGTAGCTAAAATTCAAGCAAGTCTGTGGTACGCCGCTGTGACCAACTCCAAAATCTGCACAAGAAGTGCAGAGTGTAGTATGAGTACAACCGACCCCATGTACTCTGTAAGTGCCGAGCCTAATCTCGACGAAGTAGTGACGAGGCTAAGGAAGGTCACTTACATTAACCTGTACGCAATAATAGTAATAACAACAATAATAGAAATAAAACAAGTAACTCATTTCAATAGTTGAAGCCAACTCGGCAGTCATAACCAATTATTATTTCAATCAATCTCCGTTGCGGCGTGCAACCCGCTCCAACAATATAAACTTAAAATATAATCCGTTGCGGCGTGCAACCCGATCCCCCACT
Source organism: Nicotiana otophora (assembly GCA_000715115.1). NCBI lineage: Eukaryota > Viridiplantae > Streptophyta > Magnoliopsida > Solanales > Solanaceae > Nicotiana > Nicotiana otophora. Next base: position 72,421 of record AWOL01S0030146.1, read on the forward strand.
ATATTCTTTTTCATTTTCTTTGCGGCGTGCAACCCTGTCTCTTATACACATCTACTGGATGTCGAAGTNACTATATTCTTTTTCATTTTCTTTGCGGCGTGCAACCCGCTCCAGCAATATAATTTAACAACTCTTAAATATAATAAAAATACTCCCATAAATACCACATTCTGTAAGAAATTATTAGGCAACAAGGCACACAATATTTATAAATTATTTAGGAAACAAGTAATGAAAAGTAGCAAATAAATTGAGAAAATCAGGGAGAAAATAGGCAATTGCATATCTAATATGCTAAATGTCAAGTCGCAATTAGGATACATAAATCAAATAAGCGTGTAAAAATTATTGCATGAATTCAAGAATTAATATTTGACAAGGAATATGAGAGAAATAATTATTATAATAATTAATTCACGTCTTAAAATAATTTATGATTTCAAATAATTATGCAAATAATTAATTTGACGACGTATGGGCACTCGTCACCTCGCCTATACATCATTACACATGAAATTCACTTAACAAATAATTTAAAGGTTCTATTCCCTTAAGTCAATGTTAAAGACGACACTTACCTCGATTTCCAACCAAATTCAAAATTCTAATAAACCTTTGCCTTGCGAATTCATATCCTAAATTCTCAAATCTAGTCATAAACAATTTAATATACTCAATACAAAATCATTCCATATGAAATTACTAATTTTCCAGATTAAAATCCAAAATTTATTTTAAAAATCGACAGTGGGACCCACATCTCGAATCCTAAAAAAATTTATGAAATCCGAACACCCGTTCTGATACTAGTTCGACCATACAAAAATTATTGAATTCCGACATCGGATTGACCTTCAAATCTTAATTTTACATTTTTGGAAGATTTTATAAAAATTTCAATTTCTTCCATCTAAATCCGGAATAAATGATGAATATAAATACGGATTTATGAAGTATAATCACTATATGATAAAGAACACTTACCCAGTCCGAAATCGTGAAAACCCCCTTTGAACTCGCCCAAATTCGAGACTCAAAACTCAAAAATGAGTAAAAATGACTACCTCCCGATTTTATGTATTATGTCCAGCATTTTCGAATCTGCGGACGAATTTCTGTATCTGCGAGAAATATCTCGCATCTGTGAAATGGTCTTGCCCAGCGTGTTTCCACATCTGCAGAACTTGAGCCGCATTTGCGATTGCGCAGAAGCACATGAAGGAGCCGCAAAAGCGGTACCTTCCGCATTTGCGATCGCCGAGCCGCAGAAGCGGTGGTCGCATCTGCGACCATTTTCTCGCAGAAGCGAGAAGGCTACCCAGGTTTCAAATCGCAGAAGCGACGAGGCTTTCCGAAGAAGTGGGGCTGCACCTGCGCTCGAAAAGTCGCAGGTGCAAAACACCATAACTAGACTTGCAAAAGTTTATAAAAATTATCCGAAACACGTACGAAACTCACCCGAGCCATTTGAGACCTTGTCCAATTATATCAACCAGTCCTGTAACATAATATGGACTTACTCAAGGTCTCAAATCACATCAAATAACATCAAAATTACCATTCACACCTCGATTCAGACTTATGAATTTCAAACTTTTCAATTTACAAAGCTTGTGCCGAAACATGGTAAATGAATCCGGAATGATTTCAAATTTAGCACAAAAGTCATAAATGACATAATAAAGCTATTACAATTTTGAAATCTCAATCCGAGTCTGATATCAATAAAGTCAACTCCGCGGTCAAACTTTAAAAATCTTTAGCCTTTAAATTTTTAGTTTTCGTTAAATGGTGATAATTTGTGCTAAGGACCTCCGAATTTAATTCCGGACATACGCCCAAGTCCCAAATTACGATACGGACCTACCAGAACTGTCTAAACACTGATACAAGTTCGTTTTCTCAAAATGTTGACCAAAGTCAACTCAGTTGAGTTTTAAAGCTCTATTTCACATTTTAATCTATTTTCACATAAAAAGTTTTCGAAAAATTATACGGACTGTGCACGCAAGTCAAGGAATAATAAATAGTGTTATTTGATATCTCAAAATATAGAAATAATTATTAAAGTTAAATATGACCTTTTGGGCTATCACAATGAGGATCTTGAGCCAAAATCTATCAATGAATGTAGACAGAGAAATAACTGGCCAAAATAGAAAAATTCAATTCAAGCAGAATTGGATTCACTCGAGAAACATGAAGTTTTTAGACCAATAGTTCGAACGCTTAAAGGTGTTAAGCCAGTAGGGTACAGATGGGTTTTTGTGCGAAAATAAAATGAGAAAGGTGGTGTCGTAAGATATAAAGCACGACTTGTGGCACAAAGGTTTTTGCAAAGGCCTGATATTGATTATATGGAGACATATTCTCCTGTGATAGATGCAATTACCTTCAGGTATCTAATAAATCTTGCAGTCCATAAAAAGCTTGATATGCGGTTGATGGATGTTGTCATAACCTACTTGTATGGTTCATTGGACAATGATACTTTTATGAAAATATCTGAAGGATTTAAAGTTCCTGAAGCACATAAAAGTTCAAGAGAAACTTGTTCAATAAAGCTTCAGAAATCCTTATACGGATTGAAGCAATTAGGGAGGATGTGGTACAATCGCCTTAGCGAGTATTTTCTAAAGGAAGGGTACAAAAATGATCCTATTTGCCCTTGTGTCTTTATTTAGAGGTTTGGATCTGAATTTGTCATCATAGCCGTATATGCTGATGGCTTGAATATCATTGGCACTTCTAAAGAGTTCCCAAAAGATGTAGAGTGTTTGAAGAAAGAATTTGAAATGAAAGATCTTGGTAAGACAAAATTTTATCTTGGCCTACAAATTGAGCATGTAACAAATTGAATTTTTGTCCATCAAACAACATACACTGAAAAGGTTTTAAAGCGATTTTACATGGATAATGCACATCCATTGAGTACCCCAATGATTGTGAGATCGCTTGATATAAATAAAGATTTATTTCGGCCTCAATAAAATGATGAAGATTTCGTTGGTGATGAAACTCCATTTCTTAGTGCAATTGGTGCAATAATGTATCTTGCCAAAATACCCGACTAGACATTGCTTTTGCAGTAAGCTTATTAGCAAGATTCAACTCCTCCCCAACAAAAAGACATTGGAATGGTGTTAAGTATATATTTAGATATCTTCGGGGAACTATAGATATGCGATTGCCTTATTCTAATGAATTCAAGTCAGAAATGATTGGTTATGCCGATGCAGGTTATTTGTCTGATACACATAAAGCCCGACCTCAAATAGGCTATTTGTTTACATATGGAGGTATAATTACATCATGGCGTTCAATGAAACAAACAATAGCTGCCACATCTTCAAATCATACTGAGATAATAGCCATTCATGAAGCTAGTCGGGAATGTATTTTGTTGAGATCAATGACTCATCATATTCAGGAAATGTGTAGTTCTCTTATGAAAAAAGATAATCCAACTACACTATATGAAGACAATGTTGCTTGCATTGCTCAATTGAAAAGAGGATACATCAAAGGAGATAGAACAAAGCACGTTTCACCAAAGTTCTTTTTCACACATGATATTTTACAAAATGGTGAAATTAATGTTCAACAGATTCATTCATGTGAAAATTTGGCTGATCTGTTCGCTAAGGCATACCAACTTCAACATTTGAGAAGTTGAGACAGAAGATTGGAATGCGCCGTCTTCGAGAAATAAAGTGATATTTTCATGAAGTGTAACGACCCTGCCGACTGTTTTGAGTATTATAATCTCGTTCCCCCATTTACTGCTCAAGTTATTCTTTACAGTTGTTTTATAACTTACCGAGTTAGTTAGTTCGGGTCCGGAAGGATTTCGGAGTGAAATGAGATACTTAGGACCCGTTGGCCCCTAGATTTTGCCAAAATAAACTTGGGTTTTATTTAGAAAACACATGTTTGGCCATAGATTTTGCCTACATTTTGGCCAAATCCCAAGTCCCAAATCCCAAATCCCAAAACCAGCTCAATAGCTGGTTTTGAGCCAAAAATATCACTATCATATTTTTTAAGAATTGCCCCAAACTTTTATATTTTATAAAAGAGCCCGCCATTTATTATTTTTAACGATGTTGTTTCGTCTTCTCGGTCATGTGATAGTGTATCATGTAGTTCATTATAAAAAAGATAATTTTGTATCAAATTTATTTATGTTCAGGACTATGGTTTGCGATAATATAATGAATGCTATTGATAATGGTATTGTTGGGTATTTGTGATAGTTTTTAGAACTTGTGGGTATAAGTCATGTTTCATATTTTTTCAAACCAAACCTCACCCAAAACAGATGTCCAAATACATTTTAATCTTCAAACCAAACTTCACCCAAATCAGATTTTTCAGAATAAATTTGGGAATCTATGGCCAAATGCTAGCTTAGTCAAATGACTGAAAACTTAAGTTAAAAAAGTTGACCAGATATTGACTTATGTGTAAACGACCTCAGATTCGAATTCTGATGATTCCAATAGCTCCGTATGATAATTTTGGACTTAAGAGCGTATCTAGAAATTATTTGGAGGTCCGTAGTGGAATTAAGCTTGAAATGGCGAAAGTTAAATTTTTAGGAAGTTTGACCGGAGGGTTGACTTTTTGATATCGAGATCGAAATCCGATTCTGAAAATTAAAATACCTCCGTTATGTCATTTATGACTTATGTGCAAAATTTGAGGTCAATCAGGCGTGATTTAATAGGTTCCGACGTCGCTTGTAGAAATTGGAAGTTTCAAAGTTCATTATGCTTGAATCTGTAAGTGATTCGTGTTCTTAGTGTTGTCGGATGTGATTTGAAGACTCGATTAAGTTCATATGATGTTTTAGGACTTGTTTGTATATGTTGTTGAGGTCTCCGGTTGATTTCGGGTGGTTAATGGATCAAGGTTCGAAGTTGAAGAATTGCTGAAGGTTTGCAACTCCTGGTGTAATTGCATCTGTGGAATCGGGACCGTAGATGTGAGATCGCAGAAGCGAGGTAAGGGACGCAGATGTGGCATGCGCAGATGCGCAGATGTGTACGCAGATGCGGCTGCGCAAAAGTGCACATAGGGTGCAGGTGCGACACGCGCAGAAGCGCACATAGGGCCGAAGGTGCGACTTTCGCAAAAGTGCTCAAAGGGGCGCATGTGCGGATTTTAGCGAAGAAGCGGTCGATGGGGGGCGCACCCGCGAGACCGCAGAAGCGGCCAAGTTGCCGCAGGTGCGAAAATCCCTGGGCAGTACAAAAATAGAGGGGTTCCGAGCTTTTGCCATATTTGGTCATTTCAAGCTCGGGTTGGGCGATTTTTGAGTGAGGTTTTCACGGAAAAACTTGAGGTTAATCCCTTGTGATCATTTTTGCTCCATAATATTGAATTATCATCGAATAATCCAACTAGATTACATGTTTTTGAGGTGTAAATCGAGGATTTGAACTTAGGGATTTGAAAATAAGATTTGAAGATTTAGAGGTCGAGTTGAGGTCGGATTTTGGTAAAATTGTTATGGTTAGACTCGCGATTGAGTGGGCTTTCGGATTTTGTAACTTTTATCAGGTTCCGAGATGTGGGCCCCACGTACAATTTTGAGATAAATTTCGGATTTTTATGGAAAATTAGTATTTTCTTATGAAATTAATTCCAATAAATTTTATTGACCAAATCGAATTATTTGTGGCTCGATTCGAGGCGTTTGGAGGCCAATTCACAAGGAAAAGACATAGCAAAATAAAGAATTTCACAGCTTGAGGTAAGTAACGGTTCTAAATTTGGTCCCGAGGGTATGAAACCCCGGATTATGTGTTATGTGATTAGTTTTGAGGTGACACACATACTAGGTGACGGGCGTGTGGGCGTGCACCGTAGGAATTGTGACTTGGTCAAATTCCATGGAACTGTATAGTTGTATAATCTGTTGATACCAGTACATTCTCTATGTGTTAGAGAAAATTGAGTTGAGACTCGTATTATAATCTTTCTTAGACATATGCTGTTATTATTGGTACCCACTGGGTCATTTATGTGGTTGAATTATTTGCTCAAATTGTAATTTCACATTCAGTCATGTTTATTCATTTCATATCATATCTCAGTCTCTGCTGCTATTTATTAATACATCATATTATTATTTTTGGGTTGATTGTTTTGACATCTTGAGCCCGAGAGACTGGAGAGGTTGATGGCCGAGTGAGGCCGAGGGCCTAATTGTTCGGATATTTTTGGGATCGAGTTGTGCGCTGCAACATGTTTCATTGTTATATGCCATGATTGGCTTGATATATCACTTGGGCTGAAGGAGCCCCTCCGGAGTCTGTACACACCCACAGTGAGCGCAGGTACCTACTGAGTGCGAGTGCCGAGTGATGAGTGACTGTGAGGAAAGAGTGACTGTGAGGAAAGAGTGACTATAAGGTTGGAGTGAATGGGAGGACTGAGTGACTGTTACTCTGAGAGCACACATTGATTTCAGTTTTGCTGCATTTTAGATGTCATATATCACTGTTTTGGAAAATATCTAAAAGACATCCTCTTCTGTTTCATTCGAAGTTATTATAAAATTGATGTGGATTTTTAAACGTTAAATGTGAAAGCATGCCTATCTTTTTATGTTGGAAAGTACTGTATTTGGACTTAGCTGAGAAGATCGTCACTACTTCCAGTTTTTTATTTATTACTGTTACTTACTGAGTTGGTTGTACTCATACTACACCCTGCACAGTGCAGATCCAGGTGATCCTGGACACAGAGGGTTTTGATTTTTTCACACAGTCGATTTTTTCAGAGATTCAGAGGTAGTTGCCATGTTTCGCAGACCTTGTCTCTCCTTCCCTATCCTTTTGTTTATTGTATTTGGTCTCAGATTATTATAGACCGTGTTTTCCAGACTTGTAATGTATAGATGATCATGTACTCAGTGATACCAGGTTTTGGGAGTGTTTGTATTCGTATTTGCGAGATTTGTGGATTGTGTTTAAATATTATATTTTCAAACTTAAAAGAAATTGTGGTTTATTGAGGTTGTCGGCTTGCCTAGTATCGAGATAAGCGCCATTACAACAGGTTATGATTTTGGGTCGTGAGAAGTTGGTATCAAAGCCTAGGTTACGTAAGTCTCACGAGTCATGAGCAGGTTTAGTAGATTCATGTGGATTGGTACGGAGACGTCTGTACTTATCTTCGAGAGGTTGCCGAACCCTTAGGAAAAATTTTATTTTCTTGTATTCTATCGTGCGAACTTGTTGATTCTGGAAAAACTAAAATTATGTTATTCTATTCTCTCACAGATGGTGAGAACACGTACTACCGTATTGGACGGTCAGCCACCACTTCCACCAATTAGGGCCGCGAGAGGCCGGGGCCGTGGTAGAGGCCGGGGCCTAGTTAGAGGTCGAGGTATAGCGCATACCACAGTTGGACCAGTACCTGTAGTACCTCCAGTTGCTCCAGCTCAGGAGCAGATTCCAGATATAGCTGAGCCGACATGACCAGCTCAGGCACCAGCTGTGCCCATTGAGATTCCAGGCCTTTAGGAGATTTTGGCCTAGATATTGATAGTTTGCACTGGCCTTGCTCAGGTGGTTTCGGCTCAGGCCGTACCTACCACTTCTCAAGCCGGGGGAGATACTCATACCCCTGTTGCCCGTACTCCAGTTCAGGTAGTACAGGGACTTCGGATACCGTGGGCACTACCAGCTTAGCCAGTTGCAGCTGCTCAGGCCCCGGTAGTCCCTGTTATGGAAGATGATGAGCAGAGGAGACTTGAGAGATTTGGGAGGCTTCGACCTCTATCATTTAGCGGTACTGAGTCATAGGATGCTCAGGGATTTCTGGATAAGTGCTAGTGGATGCTTCGGACAGCAGGTATTCTGGAGACCAATGGGGCCTCGTTCACTGCTTTTCAATTATTTAGAGCTGCCTTCAGATGGTGGGAGGCTTATGACAGGCACATGCCGGTTGGTGCAGTACCACTTATATGGCAGGAGTTCTCTGTTCTCTTTTTGGAGCAGTTCGTGCCGCCGTCTCGCAGAGAGGAGCTGCACCGACAGTTTGAGCAGTTACTTCAGGATGGCATGTCTATGATGCAGTACGAGATGAGATTTTCTGAGTTAGCTCATCATGCAGTTTGGTTGGTTTTCACTGATAGGGAGAGGATTAGGAGGTTCATTGATGGCCTCACATATCAGCTATGGTTACTTATGACTCGGGAGAAAGTATCTGGTGCTACGTTGGATGGGGTAGTTGACATTGCTCGGCAGATAGAGATGGTCCGTAGCCAAGAGCATGGAGAGAGGGAGGCTAAGAGGGCTCGTGGACCAGGTGATTTTACTGGTGTTCCTTCAGGGGGTCAGTTTTACCGCGGCAGGGGTCGTTCTTACAGACACGCTCAGACGGGTCATCCAGTTCACCGTGGTGCATTATCCGGCCATGGTTCATATAGTTCTCATTAGGGATAGTCATCTCTCAGTGCCCTACCATCTTAAAGTTCGTTCCGTGCCCCTTCAGTTTAGGGTTCATTTGCACCGGGTGCTTCTAGCAGCTATTCTGGTTCTCGGGGCCCAATTCAGTCCGCACCACCACCAGTATCGGGGAGCTGCTTTGAGTGCAGGGAATTTGGGCATATGTGGAGACAGTGTCCTCATCGCTCGGGAGGTCCAGTGCAGTAGAGGAGTCAGACTACGACTTCATTACCAGTTACTTCACCACTCTCCCAGCCATCACATGGTGGGGGTCAGTCAGCTAGGTGTCGCCCAAGAGGGGAAGGTCGATCAGGTGGCGGTCAGGCTCGATTCTATGCTTTTCCTGTCAGGCCAGATGCCGTTGCCTCAGATGCAGTGATGACATGTATTGTCTCAGTATGCCACATGAAAGCTTCTATATTATTTTACCCTGGTTCTACTTATTTGTATGTATCATCGTACTTTACTCATGATCTGGATATGCCCCGAGAGTCCTTAGTTTCAACTGTTCGTGTATCCATGCCGGTGGGTGATATTATTATTGTGGGCCGTGTATATCGGTCTTGTGTGGTAACCATCGGGGGGCTGGAGACTAGAGTTGATCTCTTATTTCTCAGTATAGTTGATTTCGACGTAATCCTGGGTATGGATTGGCTGTCTCCATGTCATGCTATTCTGGACTGTCATGCAAAAACCGTGACGTTGGCGATACCGAGGTTGCCGAAGGTCGAATGGAGAGGTTCTCTAGATGATGTTCCCAGTAGGGTAGTTTCTTATTTAAAAGCCCAACGTATGGTTGGGAAGGGGTGTTTGTCATATTTGTCCTTTGTGTGGGATATTGATGCAGATACTCCTACTATTGATTCAGTACCGGTCGTGAGAGACTTTCCCATGTATTTCCTGCAGACCTGCCGGGTATGCCGCCGGACATGGATATTTATTTCAGTATTGACTTGGTGTAGAGCACTCGACCCATTTCTATTCCCCCGTATCATATGGCACCAGCTGAGTTAAAATAATTGAAAGAGCAACTTCAGGAACTTCTTGATAAGAGGTTTATTAGGCCTAGTGTGTCGTCTTGGGGTGCACCGGTTCTGTTTGTGCAAAATAAAGAAGTTACTATGCAGATGTGTATCTATTACAGGCAGTTGAATAAAGTTACAATCAAGAATAAGTATCCTTTGCCGCGTATTGATGATTTATTTGACCAACTTCAGGGAGCGAGGGTATTCTCCAAAATTGATTTGAGATCTGGGTATCACCAATTGAAAATTCGGGATTCGTATATTCTAAATACGTCATTCAGGACTCGTTATGGTCACTATGAATTTCTTGTGATGTTATTTGGGCTAACCTATGCCCCAACAACATTTATGCACCTGATGAATAACGTATTCCAGCCATATCTTGACTCATTTATCGTGGTATTTATTGATGATATACTGGTGTACTCACTAGCCAGGAGGAGCATGCATATCACTTGGGTATTGTATTGTAGAGGCTGAGAGAGGATAAACTATATGCCAAATTCTCTAAATGTGAATTATGGCTTAGTTCGATGGCATTCTTGGGGGACATAGTGTCCAGTAAAAGGATTAAGGTGGATCCGAAGAAAATATAGGCAGTTCAGAGTTGGCCCAGGCCATCTTCAGTTACTGAGATTTAGAGTTTTCTCGGCTTGGCCGGTTATTATCGTCGCTTCGTGGAGGGTTTTTCATCTATTGCATCGCTTATGACTAAATTGACCCAGAAAGGTGCTTCGTTCAGGTGGTCGGATGAGTGTGAAAAGAGATTTCAGAAGCTTAAGACAGCTTGGACTACAACTCCAGTATTGGTGTTGCCTACATGTTCAGAGTCTTATACTGTGTATTGTGATGTGTCGTACGGCACAGTGCTGATGCAAGACGATAGGGTAATTGCCTATGCATCCAGATAGTTAAAGGTAAATGAGAAGAATTATCTGGTCCATGACCTTGAGTTAGCAACTATTATTCATGCCCTGAAGATTTGGCGACATTATTTGTATGATGTCCATTGTGAGGTTTATACCGATTACCAGAGTCTACAACATCTTTTTAAACATAAGGATCTTAATTTGCGGCAGCGGAGGTGGTTGGAGTTGCTTAAGGATTATAACATTACCATTCTGTATCATCCTAGAAAGGCCAATGTGGTGGCCGATGCCTTGAGTCGTAAGGCGGAGAGTTTTGGCAGCTTAGCATACTTACCGGTAGCAGAGAGGCCTTGGCCAACCAGTTTGTTAGATTGGATGTTTCCGAGCCGAATCGAGTTTTGGCTTGTGTGGTTTCTCGATCTTCTTTATATGATCGCATCAGAGAGCACCAATATGATGATCCTCATCTATTTGTCTTTAAGGACATGGTTCAGCACAGTGATACCAAGGAAGTCACTATTGGAGATGACGGTGTATTACGGATCAAAGGAATGCTATGTGTGCCTAATGTAGATGGTTTGCGTGAGTTGATTCTACATGAAGCTCACAGTTCGTGGTACTCCATTCATCTAGGTACCGCGAAGATGTATCAAGATTTGAGGCAACACTATTGGTGGAGGCGAATGAAGAAAGATATAGTTGGGTTTGTAGCTCGGTGTTTAAATTGTCAACAGGCAAAGTACGAGAATCAGAGACTTGAAATTCCGGAGTAGAAATGGGAGCGTATTACCATGGACTTCGTAGTTGGGCTTCCACAGACATTGAGGAAGTTTGATGCAGTTTGGGTGATTGCAGATTGGTTGACTAAGTCCGCACATTTTATTCCAGTTGGTACTAATTATTCTTCGGAGCGGTTGGCTGAGATTTATATCCACGAGATTGTTCGCGTATACGGTGTGCCAGTGTCCATCATATCAGATCGGGGCACACAGTTTACATCATAGTTTGGAGAGCAGTGCAACGAGAATTGGGCACACAGGTTCAGTTGAGTACAACATTTCACCCTCAGATGGACGGACAATCCGAGCGCACTATTCAGATATTAGAGGACATGTTACGCGCTTGTGTCATTGATTTTGGGGGTTCTTGGGATCAATTTCTGCCACTGACAGAGTTTTCTTACAATAACAACTACCAATCGAGCATTCAGATGGCGCCGTATGAGGCTTTATATGGGAGACAGTGTCGGTCTCTGGTGGTTTGGTTTGAGCCGGGTGAGACTAGACTATTGGGTACTAATTTGGTTCAGGATGCTTTGGAGAAGGTTAAATTGATTCTAGACGGAAGAGTTATGCTGACCGGAAGGTCCGTGATGTTGCTTACATGGTTGGGGAGAAGGTTCTGCTCAATATTTCACCTATAAAGGGTGTGTTGAGGTTCGGGAAGGAGGGCAAGTTGAGACCTCGATATATTGGGCCTTTTGAGATACTTAAGAAGATTGGAGATGTGGTCTATGCACTTGCATTTCCACCTAGTCTATCAGGTGTTCATCCAGTGTTCCATGTATCCATGCTCCGAAAGTATGTCGGGGATCCGTCTCATATTCTAGATTTCAGTACAATGCAGCTGGACGGTAATTTGACGTATGATGTGGAGCCGGTGGCCATTTTAGACCGGTAGGTTTGAAAGTTAAGCTCAAAGAACATAGCATCAATGAAGGTACAATGGAGAGGCCAGCCAGTCGGAGAAGCTACTTCGGAGTGAAATGAGACACTTAGTCTCATAATTGAAAACTTAAGTTGGAAAAGTTGACCAGATATTGAATTATGTGTAAACCATTTCAGATTCAAATTCTAATGATTCCAATAGCTCCGTATGTTAATTTCGGACTTAGGAGCGTGTCCGAAAAATTATTTGGAGGTTCGTAGTGGAATTAGGCTTGAAATGGCGAAAGTCGAATTTTTGAAAAGTTTGACCGGAGGGTTGACTTTTTGATATCGGGATCGGAATCTGATTTTGAAAATAGAAATACCTCCGTTATGTCATTTATGACTTGTGTGCAAAATTTGAGGTCAATCGGACGTGATTTGATAGGTTTCGGCGTCGCTTGTAGAAAATTGGAAGTTTCAAAGTTCATTATGCTTGAATCTATGTGTGATTCGTGTTTTTAGTGTTGTTGGATGTGATTTGAAGACTCGACTAAGTTCATATGGTGTTTTAGGACTTGTTGGTATGTTTGGTTGAGGTCTCGGGTTGATTTCGGGTGGTTAACAGATCAAGGTTCGGAGTTGAAGAATTGCTGAAGGTTTGCAACTGCTCATGTATTCGCATCTGCGGATTGGGGGACCATAGATTCGAGTTCGTAGAAGCAATGTAAGGGACCGCAAATGTGGGATACACAGAAGCACAGATGCGGCTGCGCAGAAGCGCACATAGGGCGCAGGTGGGGCGCGTGCAGAAGCGCACATAGGGGCGCAGGTGCAGCTTTCGCAGAAGCGCTCAAAGGGGCGCATGTGCGGATGTTGGTGCAGAAGCGGGCTATGGGAGGCGCACCTGCGAGACCGAAGAAGCGGCCAAGTTGCCGCAGGTGCAAAAACCCATGGGCAGTACAAAAAACAGAGGGCTTCCGAGCTTTTGCCATTTTTGGGCATTTCAAGCTCCGGTTGGGCAATGTTTGAGCGAGGTTTTCACGAAAAAACTTGAGGTAGGTCCCCTGTGATCATTTCTACTCAATAATATTGAATTATCATTGAATAATCCGATTTGATTACATGTTTTTGAGGTGTAAATCGGGGATTTGAACTTAGGGTTTGAAAATAAGATTTGAAGATTTGGAGGTCGAGTTGAGGTCAGATTTTGATAAAATTGGTATGCTTAGACTCGTGGTTGATTGATCTTTAAAATTTTGTAACTTTTGTCGGGTTCTGAGTTGTGGGCCCCACGGGCAATTTTTGAGCTAAATTTCGAATTTTTATGGGAAATTAGTATTTTCTTATGGAATTAATTCTAATAAATTTATTGACTGAATCGAATTATTTGTGGCTAGATTCGAGGCATTTGGAGGCCAATTCACGAGGCAAAGACCTAGCGGAATAAGGAATTTCACGGCTTGAGGTAAGTAACAGTTCTAAATTTGATCTTGAGGGTATGAAACCCTGGATTATGTGTTATGTAATTAGTTTTGAGGTGACACACATGCTAGGTGACGGACGTGTGGGCGTGCACTGTAGGAATTATGACTTGGTCAAATTCTATGGAACTGTATAGTTGTATAATCTGTTGATACCAGTACATTCTCTATGTGTTAGAGAAAATTGAGTTGAGACTCGTATTATAAATCATGCTTAGACATATGCTGTTATTATTGGTACCCACTGGGGTCATTTATGTGGTTGAATTATTTGCTCAAATTGTAATTTCACACTCAGTCATGTTCATTCATTTCATATCATATCTCAGTCTCTGTTGCTATTTATTGATATATCATATTATCATTTTTGGGCTGATTTTCATGACATCTTGAGCCCGAGAGACTGGAGAGGTTGATGATTGAGTGAGGCCGAGGGCCTAATTGTTCGGATATTTATGGGATCGAGCTGCGCGCTGCAACATGTTTCATTGTTATATGCCATGATTGGCTTGATATAGCGCTTGGGCTGAAGGAGCCCCTCCGGAGTCTGTACACCCTCCCAGTGAGCGCATGTACCTATTGAGTTCAAGTGCCAAGCGCCGAGTGTTGAGTACCTGTGAGGAACGAGTGACTATAAGGAAAAAGTGACTGTGAGGAAAAAGTTACTGTAAGGTTGGAGTGAATGGGAAGAATGAGTGGCTGTTACTCTAAGAGGATGCACTGATTTTATTTTTGCTGCATTTTAGCTGTCATATATCACTGTTTTGGAAAAGTTCTAAAAGACATCCTGTTCTTTTTCATTCGAAGTTGTTATAAAATTGCTGTGGAGTTTTAAATGTTAAATGTGAAAGCATGCCTACCTTTTTATATTGGAAAGTACTGTATTTGGACTTAGCTGAGAAGATCGTCACTACTTTCAGTACTTTATTTATTATTGTTACTTACTGAGTTGGTTGTACTCATACTACACCCTGCACTTCGTGTGCAGATCCAGGTGATCCCAGACACCGAAGGTATTGATTCTTTCATACAGTCGATTTTTCGAAGATTCAGAGGTAGCTGCCATGTTTCGCAGACCTTGTCTCTTCTTCCCTATCCTTGTGTTTATTGTATTTGGTCTCAGATTATTATAGACCATGTTTTCCAGACTTGCAATATATAGATGATCATGTACTCAGTGACACTAGATTTTGGGAGTGTTTGTATCGGTATTTGCGAGATTTGTGGATTGTATTTAAATATTATATTTTCAAACTTAAAAGAAATTGTGGTTTATTGAGGTTGTCGGCTTGCCTAGTATCGAGATAGGCGCCATCACGACAGGTTATGATTTTGAGTCGTGACATGAAGGGGAGTAAGATAAATGCTGTACTCTTTTTCCCTTAGCCTAGGTTTTGTCCCGCTGAATTTTTCTGGTAAGGTTTTTAACGAGGTTGCAAATAAAGTGTATTACAGATATGTGTACTCTTTTTCCTTCACTAAGATTTTTTCCCACATGATTTTTTCTTAATAAGGTTTTAACGAGGCATGTTATCTATTTTTGGACATCCAAGGGAGAGTGTTGTAAAACTATTAGTAAAAGTGGATGTCCCCTACTCCCACTACTTTTACCCATGTAAATAACCTCCCACTACTTATTACTATTATGATTGTAACTCTCACATCTCCATAACCCCTCCCCATGATCTCAATTGTCAATGTCATGTTTAGGACAATCATTTTGTAACCTTCTATGTAATAGAATAAATAGATGTATGAAATGTGATATGGGACACACTTGAACACTTGATAAAATAAAAAAATTATCACTTCTCTTATTCTATTACTTATCTTCTCATTAGAGATGGCAATGGGTGGGGCGATTGCGGTGCGGGTTTAGCCTTAACCTACAAAGACTTCAACTCGCCCCGCATAAATTTTCTGTTTCCAACCCGCCCCGCGCCAACCCGCATAAACCCACCCCGCCCCGCGAAGCAAAAGTTTTCCTTTTTTATTTTTTTTAAAAAGAAAAAATTACCAATGGTCTAGAGCTTCTTTTCTCTTTTTCTTGGTCGTTCCTGTTGTGCTGCTGGATCATGGTCTACTACTAATTATATTGTTAGAAAATATTTTTTAGCATAATACTCCATAAAATTAGTAATTTAATAAGAGAGTTAATTATATTAATCGGTATTAAATATATCTTTTTAAAACTGCTAACACTCCTACCCACCAGAAGCTGGCATCGATATTCTTATGATGAATAATAAGACACTAAATCTCATAAATATCTTTTTTTTGAGAACTATGAAGTTTGCACAAAGATAAGCTTGTCAAAACGTGTTGGTCATGCGATGGGTCCTTATAGAACAATTAAAGAAATTTAAAGAAAATAAAAAAGAAGAAAAAGAGCTTGAATGATTTGTAATATCTACGTTCAGAGCATAGCTAGAATATGACCTGCAAATTTAAGCTCTAAGGAGCAAGAAAAAGAGGAGACAAATGAACTAACAAATTCTTTCTTAAAAAATGTTAAAGATAAGCAAGGGAAAAATTATAAATGCCAAATACCAACTAAGAAAGTCTTATCAGAAATTTACTTGAACATAAAAGTACAAAACAGTTGATTTGTTTTTTGACGAAGAGAAGTAATGTACAATACATGTATTACTCAAAAGTCAATACTGCCTAACCCGCAATGCTCCGCAACTGCCCCGCAAATTTTAAAACATTCTTGAACCAGCAAGCTTAAACCCAACCCGTCCCCGCGTAAGCTTAAACCCGCACCGCCCCGTACCCGCATGCACCTCCTCATTTTCCATTCCTACTTCTCATTTTATATTGTTATTTTGAGCTACATTTTTTAATAGCAAAAATTATCACACCTTACAAATAATACCAATCATAATTACCCCCTTCCCCCCACCCCTCCACCCCCCAAAAAACAAAAAAAAGGAAAACATTGTACCAATCATAAGTAAATGATATTATTAAGTTAATTCAAAGTGCATATATGCATTAACTCAGTGAAAAAGGGCAGATCTCTTTTAGTTCTTATCGAGAATGATATAGTGGCTGCTTTGAAGTTTTTCTACCTAAATGTTTATTCTCCCGGGTTCGTTTAGTTGGGAAATAATTTATCCCGTAATTATAATGAAGAGATTATAATACATGAATTAAATAGCAACGAGTTTAGTGAATAAATTTTTATTTGGGGACGTTTGGTTAATTTCCAATTGGACAAAAAAGGAATATACGTGATATAATATAAAACATATATTTGGTGTAAACTAGATAAGTTGGGATAAACTTTATTCAATGTTTAACCTTGAATTTTTCAAATGACTTTGGGGGAAGAGCCTTAGAAAAGGGTAACTTTGTCATTGTAGTATTTTATCCCGAGATTAAGTAATCCCATGATCATTATTCCGTTAATCCCGAGATTATTATTTCACCTTCAATGTGGGATAGAATAATACTGTAATTGTGATATAAATTAATCTCGGATTCAAAAATTTATCCAAACGCGGGATAAGATAATCACATATCTAATCCCGAGATTATTATCTCTATTCCTACCAACCAAACGACCCCTAAAGGGTGTGTTTGTTATGGAGGAGCATATTTTAATGTTTTATAATTTTTTCATATTTAGTTGGATTTAATGTTTGAAAAATATTTTTCTTATGAACTCACTTTTTCTCGGAAGGAGGTTTTTTCTTCCTAAATGATCTTTCAACACTCCCCACACCACTCTTACTCCCACTCCACCCCCTAATCCACCTGGCAACCCTTCACCTCTACCTGCACAGGCCCTATTGCCTCCACCCCTCAGGCCGTTCCCTGACCCTACCTCCATTGTTATTAACACTCCCACACATCGGCCCAATCTCCCCTCACC
>AWOL01S0030146.1:105596-121288 GCA_000715115.1 Nicotiana otophora
GTGTGTGTGTGTGTGTGTGAGAGTATGTGCGCGCGCAGTGGCGTAGCCACACTATGTCAAGGGTGTTCAAGCGAACACCCTTTGCCGGATAATTATACTGTGTATATAGGTCAGATATTGCTTTATATGGCTATATATTATATTTCGAATACCCTTAACACAGTTGAGTAAGGTAATTCAGCGGTCTAGGATATTTAAAGTGAGGTATTGTTAGTGGGTTTGAATCCCTACCTAAATATTTTTATTTGCTAATTTTGTTTGCCAAAATAAAACAGAATAAAATAGAAACCATTATATGTGGTCTATGTAACGACCCGACCGGTCATTTTGAGCTATAGCATGTCATTCGATGGTTTGAGACCTTGAGTAGCTTCACTTCAGGTATTATGACTTGTACATGTGGTCGGAATTGAATTTTTTGAAGTTCAGAGTTAATTCGGATGGAAAATTCTAATTTCGGAAGCTTTAAGTTAGAAGAATTGAATAAGGTTTGACTTTTGAGTAAACGACCTCGGAATCTGGATTTGAAAGTTCCAATAGGTTCATATGATGATTTCGGACTTGGATGTATGTTCAGATTGAGTATTGGGTGGTCCGGGAGTATTTCAGTGCTTATTATGGAAGGTTAGCATTTCGAAGGTTTAAGGATTTTTCAAGTTTGGTTTGAAGTAGGCTTTGGTGTTATCGATGTCCGTTTGAGATTTCGAGCCTTGAAATAGGTTCGTATTGTGATTTATGATTTGTGCGTAAAGTTTGGCGTCATTCCAGAATGTTTAAGAGTGATTCGGACGCGTTCGATGAAGTTTGAAAGTTTAAAGAAAGATTTTGATCATTGATTCATAATTTTGATATTGTTTGACGTGGTTTGAGACTTTGACGAAGTCCGTGCTGTATTTTGGGATGTGTTGGTATGTTTGGACGGGGTTCCGACGGCCCCGAGTGCGGATCAGATAGAAAACGGATCGAGTTTGGGCTTGGGAGAAGTTCTGAGGCAGCTAGTGCAATCGCACCTGCGTGGAAATGGACGTAGGTGCGAGCATGTAGGTGCGGCCTTGTGGTCGCAGAAGCGACATCTGGACTGAGCTGAGATGGCCGCGAGGATATTTTTGCATTTGCGAGCCCGATGTTGTATTATTATTGTACTCATTAGAAATACTCATGCACTTGTGACACCGGGTGTTGGGGTTATACTAGTTGATGCTTATGGTTTCGTATATTATTATCGCCTTTCATTTCTTTTATAAACTACAAAGGTTGTACGTTCCCATGGATTTAGAAGTGTAAATCTCCTTTTCTTATTAAAATTGTGATTTAGAAAGTAATAAAATGAGTAATCAAATTGGTAAATCACCGTTGGCTTGCCTGATGGCGGCGTTAGGCGCCATCACGACCTATAGTAGATTTTGGTTCGTGACAGCTTGGTATCAGAGCCTTAGGTTCATTTAGATCTCACGAGTCATGAGCAATTCTAGTAGAGTCTTGCGGATCAGTACGGAAATGTCTGTACTTATCTTCGAGAGGCTACAGGGCTGTTAGGAGCACTTCCCTTCTTGATTCCTCATCGTGCGATTTGATTCCTTTGAGGCTTATGCCTTTATTTCCTTCCTACTCAACCTTATGCGACGTGAGGCGCTTGTTATCAATTGGGAATTAACATGAGTTGTAATAGTACTACAGATGTGGTGCAGGATATTTTTCCCTACGTACTCAAGAGAGTTATTATCGTCGTCTTGTGAAAGGGGGTTATGTCATTCCATGCCCTATATCAGTATTGCCTATCATTTTGAGGCTACGCACAGATTGCTATGAGGTTCATGCATTGTTTTCGCGTAGCGTTGGTGTAATGATAGGGTGCTTGTCTATGTGTCGAGGCAGTGAATGACCCAAAAGGGGGATTTTTCAGCACATGGTTTAGGGGTCGGCATTTAATTCCAGTGGCGGAAAGACAATCGGACTATGGATGTTCAGGCCTTGGTTGATGAAGTAACGAGACTTGAGATGTTCGAGCGTGGTGGAATTCTCATTTGTGATGTGGTGTCGTCATCCTTGTTTGAACGTATTAAGGTTCACCAATGTTATGGTCTTCTTTGATTTTCCTTAGGGGCAGAGTGTGGTGAAATAGTGTCTAAGAAGCAGTTGTCAGAGATGGCAATGTGTAGAGATTTCGGCATCGAACTGGTGCTTTGAAAGCTGATGGCTCAAGAAAGATGATCTTCTAGGAGGTTTAGAGTTGGTAGCAGTTCATTAGTTCAGGTGCTACAGGTATGGATTTGATATGGGGCAACATTTTGGCAGTGAAATATGAGGAAGGGCAAGGCGGGAGGTGTCTCGCAGTGGTTGAATTACAAGCAGTTCAAGTATGAAAAACAGAGGTCGAGAAGTTGCTTAAAGGAGATGGTTTAACCGAAGTAAGAGTGGCAGATTAACATATGAATTCTGTGGTAGGATAGCCGCGTGCCTTGAGAAAGTTTAGAGTCGTTTGAGAATCATGGTGGAAAAGTGACTAGGTATACAGATTTTATTTGGGATGGGGGTTACTATACTGAGGAACATTGAATATGGTAGAAAGAAGTTTACTTGAAATGAACAAGGGTGTGAAAACTTGATTATCATTGGGATCAACATGACTTCGAGTTTGGAATATATTGTAGGATTTTCAGTTGATGTCAATGGGGAATGAACGGACTTGTTCAACTGGTGGATGAGCACGAGCTCAGGAGGGTTTACTGATTTCGTGGTAGTTGTACCCAGTGCAACGTCGTTGGCAGATGTCGGTATGGAATTCCATAAGTGGGCTATCTCTTGCGGACAAGTCAGCGGTTGTGTGATTTTGATGAAGTTTCTACGAAGAGTTCTACTTACTACAAAGCGTAAAGTCAAGTATACGATTATGGCTGATAATTCAGAATGTTCATGAAAAGTTTATAAGAAACTACGAGACATTTGGCGGGTTGACGGTGCGAGATCATGGTAATTGAGAAAGAGAAATCTTTGTGGGTTCTAGGTTTATATAATTGTAGCTTAAAGCTAAGTGGGGGATCCCCACCGTCTACGATTGGATAATGTGGTTGTCTGCTGGTGTGGTTTCTGGTTATCGGTGCATTGGTGGGTTATTATGACTAAGAAAACAAAAATATTAGGGGTAATTCGGGAAAATAACTTGATGGATATGTACTATATTTGGCTTTATCGATTCATGTTCAGGTTTTTGGGAAGCCTCAGGGTTCAACTTCTTGTGGATGTGACGTACAAGGAAAATAATTCGGCCGGCTGCTTCTTTGAGAGGGTGTTCATGTGCTAGCAGAGTGTTGGAGTTTGGTTATATTCGGAACCAGGTCAGAGTGGGTGACTCTCAACCACAGTCCTAGTGGGTTCAAGAATTAAAGTGCAGTGCCTAAGGATTTTGGGTCTGTTGTGTGGTTAAGGATCATGTTTTCGCAGTGGATTACGAACAGAACTTGGAATATTCTATGTTATCATCGAGTATGCGATAAATGGAGATTTTGACTACTTATTAGCTCCTTTTAGCTTTTATTTTAGTCCAAAAGTATTTAATTGTGTTCCCGAAAACTAATAAAATGTGCTAAATTGCAGGAATATTGGAAGATGGACTCCCGAGATAAAATCCAACCCAAAAAGGAGTAATCTAAACTCAAGGCCATAAAATATACAAAAGCTGAGAAGTGCAGACCGCAGAATATCATCTGCGGCCACAGATGATGAAGAAAAGGGAAGCAAATCTTTGTGCAAAGTGAGGCCCGCACATGAATTGTGTGGCCACAGAAGATGGCTAGGAACAAAAGTTCAGAGAATATGCATTCCAAGTCTCCCAGAAGTGCGGTCCGCACAGGAATTGTGTGACAGCATAAGAAGTGCTATGCGACCACAAATGTAATTGTGCGGACCACAAAAGAGCAAGATGCGACCTCGGTTACAATTCTATGGACAACAGAAAGAAGGACTCGTGGCCGCATGTCAGAATTATGTGGCCGCAGATCTCCAGCTCCTACAAGTTGAAGAAAGCTGCGGACCACACATGGAATTGTGCGGCCACAGAACCTCCCGAAAGGTATTTTTATCTGAAATTTCTAGCCTTGTATAAATAGACGAGTTTCACAATTTTAGGTCAATTTGTTTTGACATCAACAACTACAATAACTGTTTCTCTTTACTTCTTTTAGTAGGTTTTCATATTTTGAGCTATTTTAACATAGATTTTATCATTTTAATCTTGCAATATGAGTTTAACTATCATTTCTTCTTCTTTTTCTTCAACTTCAAGCATGAGTAGCTAGATTTTCACTTGGGTTGTGACCCAACCGTAGTGTGTAAACCTTATGGGTGTTTAATTTAATGATGCTTTACGGTTGTGTGTTTATTATTTAGCCTTGTTCATGCTTTAATTTGTGAAATTAATTGTTGCAAACATTAGTTCATGCCTATTTGACTTGGTCTCTACTTGAGAAAGAGATACTTAGTCTAGAAAAATTTGGCTAACAAGAAATTGGGTCAATCGAGAGATTGATAATCCCAATTAAAGGGTTCAACCTAGAGATAGTAATAACCCAACTTGAGATTTTATCAACCGTTTTGTGCAATACCCATTTGGACTTGAGAAAACCAAATTGGACAAAATCACTCTCTGACCGAGAGGTATTGAGTGGGTAATTGAGTGTTGATAGCTATAATACACCCCGATCAATAAAAAAGCATTAAGGTTTATATCCCATTAGGCAAACACCTAAGCGATAGTCATAATCCTAGGCTTTTTACAAAACTTGAAAAACAACAAAAATAATTGCTTAGTGTTATTTCTCAACTTGCACTCTTAGTTTTAAATTAGACTTAAAAACAACTCCAATTTGTGAAAGTGTAAATTGAGATAGTCAAATTCACATTCTACAATATATACTCCTAACTCCCATGTATAGCTCCAGTGAAAATTGACCCCGACTCTTATTGGGTACTATCATTGTATTCGACCGTTTCATAACCTTGAATTGAGGTGTAAAATTGGACGAGATCAATTTTTGGTGCCGTTGCCGGGAAGCTAAAAACGGTGTTAGTTATATATTTAGGTGTGTTTTTGGGAATATCTTCTTTTCCTTCCTTGTTACTAACGTGTCGAGAAATTGTAGGTGCAATCATGGCAAATAATGAGCTCGGAAACTTACCTTTGGGGGATGTGGACATTGAGGATGATCAAATGGATGAGGTCCCTATTGAACCTCAAGCCAATAGACGAGGCTGAGCGTCTTATGACAATGTACCCGCTCCTCCCCCACCTCCACCACGAGCGGCTCCACACCGGGTGTTGCCGAATGAAGGGTATGCAAGTGCTATAGTCCCTCCCCGTATTAGGACGAGCAACTTTTAAATAACCAACATGATGCTCACTTTGCTCGAGCAACGAGGGTTCTTTACTGGTGCACTGGGTCAAAATGCATACAAACACTTGAAGGGGTTCGTAGATACGTGTTGGGGGAGTAAACAAACAAATGTCTTCGAGGATGCTTTGAGGCTAAGGATTTTTCCCTTCTCTCTATGGGGGAAAGCTTTAGATTGGTTGGAATATTTTCCAAATCATTCCATTCATACTTAGGATGAATTAGCGGAGAAATTTATTTCTAAGTACTTCTCTCCCGAGCACATGGCTATTCTTCGGGATAAAATTCTAGCATTCTAGCAAGAGCCAAATGAACCACTACACGAGATATGGGAGAGATATATAACAATGGTGAAAGAGTGCCCCAACAATGATATGACGAAAAACATGATTCAACATATTTTTTATCGGGGGATTAATATAACCAACCAATATGTAGTGAATCAACTTGCCGGTGGGAACTGCATGACTATGCCTTATGTGGAGGAGTGTGATATCTTGGATGAGATGGTGAATACTTCTTCGGCGTGGCAATCTCGGGATAATATTCCACAAGGTGACCCCAATGTGATTCTCCTTCACAAAGAGTTGCATGATCATGGACAAGACATAGCCAAGTTGACTACCACCATGAACCAATTGGCAAAAGCTTAACTTCAACAAGTGCAAAATGCGAGGCAAGTCAATGCAATGGAGGGAGTAGGTATGATGGTGAATAAGCAAAGAACAAGAAGTCCACAAGTGCAACAAAGTGTGGATAATTTTGTGCAAGATGATAGTGGATTTGATCAAGATGAATCTTACAATGACCAAGAAGAGGAGGTCCAATATGTGAACAACTTTCAAGGGCAAAGAAACAACTACCAAGGCCCTAGCCAGCAACAATGGAGACCTCAAAATAATCAAGGCAATTAGAATAACAACAACAGTCAAGGTAATTGGAGTGGAAGCAATAATCAAGGGAATTGGCATAACAATAATAACCAAGGCAATTGCGGAGGAAACAATCAAGGCGGGTGGAATAACAATCAAGGAAATCAGGGGTCGGATTTTCAAAGGCCCATGATGTATCAACAACCGAGAAACCCTCTCCTTACCCTTCCCATGGTCCTAGCTCTTCCAACAATGAAATGGGCCGTATTGAGAACATGTTCAAGCAAATGATGGAGAATAATGCCGATTCCGATGCCCAACTTGCTTCACACAACACATCGATCCACAACTTAGAAGTGCAAATGGGGAAAATCTCTCAAGCTTTAAATTCTCGTCCTAAAGGGGGAACTACCAAGTGAAACGGTGGTGAACCCAAAGGGTGAGAACAATACGGGGCATGCCGTGGCCGTTACTACAATAAGTAGAAGAGGTGGGAATGCACCCACCTCAAGTCAAAGACAACTTGTGGATGATGAGCAAGTGGTAGAAGAAGAGGACATCCCAAACAATGTGGTGCAAGCAAATGATGAAGTGCAGATTGATATTAATGACACTGTGGAAGAGACTCAAGAGGAAGTGAACCCATCTAGGGATCATGTTATTGACATACCGGAACTGGTAGTGCAAAAGGATAAGGCACCATTGCCTAAGCCACCTCCTCCATATCCTCAAAGGCTCGCCAAGAAAAACTAGCGAGAATCAATTCAAAAAGTTCATTGACATGATGAAGAGTCTATCGATAAATGTGCCATTAGTTGAATCCTTGGAGCAAATGCCCAGTTACACAAAGTTTATGAAGGACTTGGTGACAAAGAAGTGGTCGATGAACTTTTAAACTATCAAGGTCACTCATCAAGTGAGTGCGATTGTGCATTCGATGACTCCTAAATTGGAAGATCCCGGTGCTTTCACATTCCTTTATACCATTGCAAGTGCCGAGTTTGCTAAAGCTCTTTATGATATTTGGGAAAGTATCAATTTGATGCCCTATTCGGGTTTCTAGACCTTGGGAATTGGGCAACCAAGACCCATATCTATGAAATTACAAATGGCCGATCGTACAATGAATAAACCGTTGGGAGTGATTGAAGATGTATTGGCTCATGTTGATAAGTTCATTCTCCCGGAAAATTTTGTTATTCTTGAAAGTGAAGTGGACTATAAGGTGCCGATTATTCTTGGAAGACCTTTTCTTGCTACGGGGACGACTTTTGTTGACGTGGAAGCCAGAAAACTCACTTTCCGGGTGGGTGATGAAAAGGTGGTGTTCCACGTGTGCAAATCTATGCGGCAACCGAATAGTAATGAAGTGTGTTCTTTCGTGGACTTGGTGACTGATGTAATTATTGATGATACAAGTGCCACGATTAATGTGGGTGATATATTGGAGGCCGTCTTGCTCAACTTTGATGATGACGAGATGGATGTCTTCATGGAATGTGTGAATTGTTTGCAAGGAATAGAGTCGTACAACTATGCACCCCGAAAACTTTCCTTGGATATTGAAAATAGGAAAACTCCTCTTACAAAGCCTTCTATTGAAGATCCTCCTACCTTGGAGTTGAAGCCATTGCCTCCATATCTTAGGTATGATTTTCTTGGCCTTTGTTCTACTTTACCGGTTATTCTTTCCTCTTGTTTGACTAACGTGCAGGTTGACTCTACATTGGCAGTGCTCCACAAGAGGAAGAAAGCTATTGGGTGGACTTTGGCAGATATTCGGGGGATAAGCCCTACATTTTGAATGCAAAAGATTAACTTGGAGGAATATGCCAAACTATCCATTGAACATCAAAGAAGACTCAATGAGGCCATGCAAGACGTGGTCAAAAAGGAGATCATTAAGTGGTTAGATGCCTAGGTTGTCTACCCTATGTTTGAAAGTTTGTAGACGTCTCCGGTGCAATGTGTCCCAAAATAGAGGGCATAACAGTGGTCACCAATGACAAAAACGAGTTGATTCCCACAAGAACGGTGACCGGGTTGAGAGTGTGTATGGACTATCGTAAACTAAACAAAGACACGAGGAAAGACCATTTTCCACTTCCCTTCCTTGACCAAATGCTTGATAGGTTAGCCGGTCTTGCTTTCTATTGCTTTCTAGATGGATATTCGGGCTACAACCAAATTTTTATTGCCCTGGGAGATCAAGAGAAAACAACTTTCACATGTCGCTATGGCACTTTTATTTTCAAGAGGATGCCATTTGGCTTATGCAATGCACCAGAGACTTTTCAAAGGTGTATGATGAAGATATTACGGATATGGTAGATGACTACCTTGAAGTCTTCATAGATGACTTCTCGGTAGTCGGGGATTCCTTTGATGATTGTTTGGCAAAGTTTGATAGAGTATTGGCAAGGTGTGAAGAAACGAACGTGGTGTTGAATTAGGAGAAATGCCATTTCATGGTCGAGGAAGGCATTGTACTTGGCCACAAGATTTTAAAGAATGGCATAGAGGTCGACAAGGCGAAGATAGAGGTGATTTCTAAACTTCCACCTCCATTTTCGGTGAAAGGCGTGCGAAGTTTCTTGGGTCAGGCGGGGTTCTACCGGCGCTTCATAAAGGAATTTTCTAAAGTGGTGAACCCATTGTGCAAGCTCTTAGAGAAAATTTCGCTTCAATGATGATTGCATGAGAGCCTTTGAATTTCTAAAGTTCAAGTTGACAACCACTCCCATTATCATCGCTCCTAATTGGAGTATTCCTTTTGAGCTCATGTTCGATGCTAGTGATATGGCGGTTGGAGCAGTTTTGGGGAAACACATCAACAAAGTTTTTCACCCGGTCTACTATGATAGTAAGACCATGAATGATTCCCAAGTCAATTACACCATTACAGAGAAATAGCTCCTTGCCATTGTGTTTGTAATTGAGAAGTTCTGCCCATACTTGATAGGTGCAAAGGTCATTGTTCATACGGATCATGCGACACTTCACTATCTTATGAGAAAGAAAGATTCAAAAGCTCGGTTGATGTGATGGGTGATATTGTTGCAAGAGTTTGATATTAACATCAAAGATCAAAAAGGGAGTAAAAATCAAGAGGCCGTCCACTTTTATCGTTTGGAGGAGGAGGGGAGATAAGAATAAGAAGAATTGCTTAAGTAAGGTAGTCGCTTCTTTTTTTCGGTATGCCGCTCCGCGAGCAAGGAGTGCCACGCACGAGCGGAGCAAAAAGAAAGCAAGGGGAATTCTTCCCTTTTTTGGGGAGAAATCCTTTGATTGCGTATTGAATATAGATCCATGTCTTTCTTGTTCCACTAGCTAAGACCAAATTCTCACATGTCCCTTTCGTTATTACAACCTTCTTTTTTGATGTCAAAGACCAGAAGCTACGCGCAAATTCTCATTGGATCTCGGTTGTTCTTAACAGCGATGGCTATTCATTTAAGTCTTCGGGTAGCACCACTAGATCTTCAACAAGGTGGAAATTCTCGTATTCCGTATGTACATGTTCCTGCGGCTCGGATGAGTATTCTTGTTTACGATGGCCTTGAAATCAATGACTCCTTCCTCAACAAGAAACCCTTGGCTATTTCATTGAAAGAGGTGCCATAGGTCGCAGATCTAGCTTACTTCCTTGTGTGTGGAATCATCCCGGATGATTTCTCTTCAAATCAAAAGAAGAAGCTCAAACGGGATTGTTAAGATTATTATTGGGACGAGCCATTCCTTTTCCGGATTTGTACGGATGGGGTAATTAGAAGATATGTACCAGACGAAGAGTAAAATGTTATTCTTGAGGCTTGCCATTCTTCGCCTTATGGTGGTCACAATGGCGGAGCAAGTACGACGGCCAAAGTGCTAAGTTACGGTTTTTATTGGCCCACTCTTTACAAAGATGCAAGTGATATGGTGAAAAGATGTGATGAATGCCAACGGGCTGGTGGAATCTCGAAGAAGAATGAAATGGCTCTCACTGCCATTTTGGAGATTGATATCTTTGATGTGTGGGGTATTGACTTCATGGGTCATTTTGTGAGTTCTTGTGGAAACACCTACATCTTGGTCGCGGTTGATTATGTGTCTAAATAGGTTGAGGCCATTGCTCTACCAACAATGAAGTGAGAAGTGTGGTGGCGTTCTTGAAGAATAATATTTTCACAAGATTTGGTACTCCGTGGGCTATCATAAGCGATGGAGGGTCGCATTTTTTCAACAAGGATTTTGACACTTTACTTGGAAAGTATGGTGTCACTCATAAAGTTCAACTCCCTATCATCCACAAGCTAGCAGTCAAGTGGAAGTTTTCAATCGGGAGATAAAGAGTATCTTGTCCAAAATAGTGAATGCTAACAGGACGGATTGGTCAAAGAAGCTTGATGATGCACTATGGGCTTATCAGACTGCTTTCAAAACTCCTATCGGGATGTCTCCATACCGATTGGTGTTTGGCAAAGCTTGTCATCTTCCGGTAAAACTTGAGCACAAAGCCATGTGGGCTTTAAAGAAGTTGAAACTTGATTGGGATGCAACCGCTAACTTGCGGGTTGCACATTTGAATGAATTGGATGAGTTCCGGTATCATGCATATGCAAGTTCATCCTTGTACAAAGAGAAGATGAAGTACCTTCATGACAAATACATTCGGAGCAATAAGTTCAAGGTGGGCGATCTTGTTTTGTTGTTCAACTCACGGTTGAAGATGTTTCCCGGAAAGCTGAAAACTAAGTAGAGTGGTCCCTTTGAAATTGTGGGTGTGACACCTTTTGGTGTTTTGGACTTGAAGAACAAAAATGATGAGGTATTCCGAGTCAATGGTCACCAGGTGAAGCATTATTTGGGAAGGTTGATGATGGTCACGTGGTGGCAGTTATTCATTTCAAATGATGGTAATCTGCGTCATGCCACGATGTTAAATTAGGCGCTTCTTAGGAGGAAACCCATGTTTCTTTTTCTGTTCTTTTCTTCTTTTGTAGATAGGCATTATTTTTATGCTAACTGGATTTGATGTGTGTTGCAGGGATGAATGTACTTTACAGGAACTGTATCCAGAAAATTGGCTAAGTATGGAAAGAACTGCGGACCACATGTATATTGTGCGGACCACAGTAGGAATTCTGCGGCCGCACTCATCCCTTTGTCCCTTAGTCAGACCGTCCAGTATAAATAGTAGACTTAGGGATACTGTTCATTTTTTTCCCTCTCTGAGCACTCACAAATCTGAAATATTGAAATCGTCTGTTAAATCATCTACCACACACAATCAAAATCTATGATCACTCATATCTGGTATGCCTCAATTACTTGTAGAATTTTTCCATTTGTAGTTTAATTTACAATTTGTTAGTTATTTTTAGGCTATTTATCAGTAGAATTCAATTTTACAGCCATGTGGGGTTTAAACAGTAGTGGGTCAACTAGTAATTGCTATAAGGCGAATGGGTGAATTGATTTTCATGCTTAAATGTTAACACCATGTCAAATTTGTGAAAAAGAATTATTAACCCTACAACTCTCCTCGTAAATGTTTTGAAATCTGCAGCCGCACAATAAATTGTGCGGTCTGCAGATGTTGATATTAGGATACATTACTCAAGACTAATTTTACGACAGCGATGAAAATTGTGCAGACCGCAGAAATCCCATCGCGACCGCAAAAAAGTGAATGCGGTCGCACAACAGCCCACTCTATACCATAATGGAGGTAGCATTTTGGTGGTATCTGATGTGCAACCACGATAGAAAATGTGCGGACCATACTCCAATTGTGCGGCCGGACTGACAATTATGTAGACCGCACTTTCAACTCTATGGCCGCAATGAAATTTGTGCGGTCCGCAATGCCTAACCTGCGGCCGCACTGATTATTCTGTGGACCGCACTCCCCTATCCTGCAAGCATGTTTTACACTAGGTTGTTTATTGTTTCATTGCTGTGTTCTTGCATGTTTGTACTTGAATTACAACTAACACTTGCTTTTTCTTGGTATAAACAATGGTTAGATCACGAGGCAGAGGTGATACTTCAAAAGGGAGGGGTGAACCTTCTAGGGCCGAGGCAAAAGTACTTTACCCCCCGCCCTCCAAAAGATAATCACAGAAGAAGGCTACAACCGGCCGAGGAAGAAATGTTGAGCCCTACGAATACAGTTCTTATGCGCCATCTAGGGAAGCATCGGAGGGCAACTCAGTTCAAGAACAACAGGCTGTACAATCAATGCCATCGGGAAGGTATCAACTCTAGGACGCCTTCCACATCACATAGCACCTCCGAGGGTTCAGAGAGTGCCAGTCAGGCTTCCGAGACCTCCTCTACACCTGTCCCTGAGGCACCAGTGACTATAGT
The DNA here is from genome assembly GCA_000715115.1 of Nicotiana otophora. Taxonomy (NCBI): domain Eukaryota; kingdom Viridiplantae; phylum Streptophyta; class Magnoliopsida; order Solanales; family Solanaceae; genus Nicotiana; species Nicotiana otophora. Next base: position 118,210 of record AWOL01S0030146.1, read on the forward strand.
GGATGACATTCTAGATGATGGCCGAGGGGGAGACACTACAGTTGCTGGCCTTGAGCGGTCGAAGAAGAAAGAGGTCTGGGAGGACATGTTCGTCAGTTTGGCTGCCTTCACTAGTTTCTGTGAGTGGTGGCCAGTGAGATCACTCACTCTTGAGCGACAGTTCTAACTGAAATACCTTGAAAAATACAATCTAGCAGTTTTGAGGCAGTTTCAAGAGCTGAAGGGGTGGATGTGGTTCACCTAGAGCGTAATGGACGCAAATGAGTATCTTGTTCGAGTGTTCTACGCCAATGTGGTGCACATAAAGAAAGGTACAAAAGTGAGGAATCTGAAGGTGCAGTTTGACCAGCACACATTGAACACCTACTTGGGGTTTAATGATGTTGAGCCTGCACAGTACTTGGAGAAGCTGGCAATGGGAGATGCAGCTCGCCCATGGCTAGCTGAGATTCTAGCAGCTCCGGGGCCACCACTACCATGGATCACAGCAGGGATTCCTATTCAGCAGAACACCCTAAACTTCAAGGCGAAGGATGACAGACCTTTGCCTACAGTAGACTAGACCCGTGCCAGAATGAAACAAACCTTCCTATGGCCGGGTACCCGATCGATGTGGTGCCGTGATGTCGTCCAACTTGTCTGTGGTCATCAGACAAGCTGATACCTCCTACCCATATCCCAACATCATTACGGAGTATCTTACGGATGCACAGGTGGAGCCGAGAGCTTTTGATATGAAGGTTCAGGCTAAGAAGCCCTTCTCATGGTATTCTCTGATGGAAGCACACAACCCTAAGAGAAAGGGTCATCCAGTCTGATGAGCCATCGGTGGTAGCTGTAGAGACAACCGACATGCCCTCCACTTCAGCACAACCTTCAGCTAGTGTAGCAACCATGCCCCCCACCGCCAGCCTCAGTGCCTTCCACCTTGGCTTTGAAGCTAGTACCGATGCCCACTACTCCACTGACTACATTGCGAGTCTCCCAGACACTAGCAGCCTCAACAACTGGATGCAGACAACTAATACAAAGTTGTCTGGCATATCCAGTCATGTTGTATCATAGTCATCCATTTTGGCACCCTAGATTCCCTATATAGTTGAATAAACCTCGAAGAAGCTCTTGGAGAATCAGAACACAATTATGACCACTCTGGTGCAACACGTGTCAGTAATAGAAGAGCTGGGAAAGGAAGTGAAGAAGATGCAAAAGCCCCAGGCTTCCAAGAAGTCAGTGGACAAGCTCTGGAGACAGGTTTCCAAGCTTGAAGCAGCCTGAGACATTCCATTTGATATGCTAGTTGACCTGCACCACCCAATCCTAGATCCTACAACACCTACAGCATCAGCTGGCCAGCCTGAGGAGCGAGACATTGCTGCTAATACTACCGAGGTAGTACGTCAGATGTTTACCAACCCAGCCACTCCTACAGTTGGGGATAATGAGATCTAATTGGATGAGGTCGGTGTCGGCGCCACTGCTGGGGGCACAAAGATGGCCACAGAGCCATAGGGAGTTTTCTTTACTCTGACGCTTTCTTCACTCTTATTTTGTTAAGCATTGGGGACAATGCTTATTTTTATTGGGGGGGGCAGTATACAATGACAAACAATATATGTTCGAGTAAATGTCNCTTGGAGAAGCTGGCAATGGGAGATGCAGCTCGCCCATGGCTAGCTGAGATTCTAGCAGCTCCGGGGCCACCACTACCATGGATCACAGCAGGGATTCCTATTCAGCAGAACACCCTAAACTTCAAGGCGAAGGATGACAGACCTTTGCCTACAGTAGACTAGACCCGTGCCAGAATGAAACAAACCTTCCTATGGCCGGGTACCCGATCGATGTGGTGCCGTGATGTCGTCCAACTTGTCTGTGGTCATCAGACAAGCTGATACCTCCTACCCATATCCCAACATCATTACGGAGTATCTTACGGATGCACAGGTGGAGCCGAGAGCTTTTGATATGAAGGTTCAGGCTAAGAAGCCCTTCTCATGGTATTCTCTGATGGAAGCACACAACCCTAAGAGAAAGGGTCATCCAGTCTGATGAGCCATCGGTGGTAGCTGTAGAGACAACCGACATGCCCTCCACTTCAGCACAACCTTCAGCTAGTGTAGCAACCATGCCCCCCACCGCCAGCCTCAGTGCCTTCCACCTTGGCTTTGAAGCTAGTACCGATGCCCACTACTCCACTGACTACATTGCGAGTCTCCCAGACACTAGCAGCCTCAACAACTGGATGCAGACAACTAATACAAAGTTGTCTGGCATATCCAGTCATGTTGTATCATAGTCATCCATTTTGGCACCCTAGATTCCCTATATAGTTGAATAAACCTCGAAGAAGCTCTTGGAGAATCAGAACACAATTATGACCACTCTGGTGCAACACGTGTCAGTAATAGAAGAGCTGGGAAAGGAAGTGAAGAAGATGCAAAAGCCCCAGGCTTCCAAGAAGTCAGTGGACAAGCTCTGGAGACAGGTTTCCAAGCTTGAAGCAGCCTGAGACATTCCATTTGATATGCTAGTTGACCTGCACCACCCAATCCTAGATCCTACAACACCTACAGCATCAGCTGGCCAGCCTGAGGAGCGAGACATTGCTGCTAATACTACCGAGGTAGTACGTCAGATGTTTACCAACCCAGCCACTCCTACAGTTGGGGATAATGAGATCTAATTGGATGAGGTCGGTGTCGGCGCCACTGCTGGGGGCACAAAGATGGCCACAGAGCCATAGGGAGTTTTCTTTACTCTGACGCTTTCTTCACTCTTATTTTGTTAAGCATTGGGGACAATGCTTATTTTTATTGGGGGGGGGATTTCTTTGACACATTCTGATGATTCTGTATTTTGATAATTACGAGACATTTGGCCTGAAATTAACTTATTACTATTTTCTTCCGCTTTCTCATTATGTATATATTCCCTCTTATCTCCCATTATGTATATTCGTTTAGCTTTCAGTAGTTCTTTTGTTTTATAGCTTCTTTATCTTTATGTTTGTCTTCTTTTTGAATTAGTAGCTTCTTATTGATTTAATAGCTTCTTTTTATGTCTTAGTGGATAATAA
>AWOL01S0030146.1:121600-175530 GCA_000715115.1 Nicotiana otophora
TGGGGGGGGGGGGGTGTCTGGAGTTTATTTGATATATTTTGACGATTGTGAGACATTTGACCTGTAATTAACTTAATACTATTTTCTTCTTCTATCTCATTATGTATATATTCTCTCTACTCCCTCATTATGTATATTTGTTACGCTTTTAATAGTTTTTGTTTTTGTAGTTCTTATTAGTTAGTGTTTAACTAAGTAGCTTCTTTTTGAATTAGTAGCGTACTTTTGATTTAATAACTTCTTTTCATGTTTTAGTAGATAATAAGCCTTTGGTTTTCTTAATACCACCGTTCTTTCCAAAGGTAGTTTTTGTGTGAACTGGGTGACTCTTCCCAACGATGGATAGCGTGACAAACTTCTTAAGGGATTGAGTCCATTTTTGGTGATTAGGTAATAATAGTAGTAGTAATGAATACAAAGACCTAATTGAGTCATGCTCGAAGATTCAAAAATGCTTCACTTAGTACCAACACACTTAACTACGTGGTTATGGTTAAAAATAAGGTTTTTAGAAAGAAATAGCTCTAGTTAGTGACATTGTGACTCTTGTGTTGACTTAGGAAATCATCGAGTGGTTTAGTCGAACCATAGTGATTTTCAATCTTGAATATGGTCGTTGTGGGCGCTCGACTCTATCCTTTTTTAACAATCCAACTGCGTGAGATGTTTTTGTTGCAAGTCCAAGTACTCGTGCGAATGGTCTAGAACTTGCCCCGAATGTGGTTCAAGGCAAAATCTTAAGTTTTGCTTGGTTGAGAAGTGATTGTAGGCTTTCCTTGACTCACTTGAAATTTTCCATTACCCACCAATGTTGTTATCCTTAGTCAACCCATTTGAGACTCAAACCTTTCTCGTTTGATCACCATGTCACAAGCCTTTATCCATTTTGTTGTGACTCTCTCTAGGCACCAGAACTTTCCTTAACACTATTGTGAAACAAGTAGCTTAAAATTAAATATAAGTTTGGGGGAGAGACGAGGAGCTTGGAAAAGGTATCAAGGCACAAAAAGAGAAATGAAATGATGAAAAGGAAAGAGCAAAACAAAAAATGCAAAAAGAAAGTGAATATGTAGAAAAGTTGAAGGGATTCAAAGAAAAGTAATATTGCAAATCATGGAAAAATCAAAGGGGGAGAAAATGAATATCATAATCAAGAAAGAGTGATGTTAAGTCTCTCTGGTTTTCCCCAAAGAAAAGAAACATTCCTCAAAGAATTGGCAAAGCATGAGCCGAGAACAGAAAATGGTGTGCTTAAGGAAAGATGAACCCGCTCTATCATAGAATATCCAACCTTAGTCTAAAAGCCTTCATTGCATTCCGAAAAAGCTCTACGTGATTTCAAGCCGAGTGAGCTTACATTAGTGGTGATCTACATGAGGGGCAAGCCTATGGTACTTTAAGCCGTACTTGCGACATTCTTTTGAGAGAGATGAGTGAACCTTTCGAAACTCTTTGGATTGAGTGCTAAAATTCTAAAGCGAGATAGACAAACAGAGAGTAGAGGAGGAGGAGTTTAGGATCCACAATGACCTACCTGAAAGAGCGAGTTTCCTTGATGAGTAAAGTCAACTCTTGATGTTCAAGTGTCACATTAGACCTATTTGTGCATAAAAGTTTAACTTGTTGCCTTGTTGATAATTCATAAGTGGTGTGGGTAATTTTTGGTCCCAATTGATATGTGAATGACTCAACTTCAATTAGCTGGAAACCCCCTTAACTTGTGGAGGTGGGAATAATTTATTTTCTTGAGGACAAACAAAAACTTAAGTTTGGGGGAGTTGATAAGTGGGGATTTTGACTACTTATTAGCGCCTTTTAGCTTTTGTTTAGTACAAAAGCGTTTAATTGTGTTCCCGAAAATTGATAAAATGTGCTACATTGTAGGAATATTGGAAGATGGACTCCCGAAATGAAATCCAACTCAAAAGGAGTAATCTAAACTTAAGGCCATAAAAGAAACAAAAGCTTAGAAGTGCAGACCACATAATATCTTTTGCGGCCGCATATGATGAAGAAAGGGGCATTAGATTTTTGTGCAAAGTGCGGTCCGCACATGAATTGTACAGCAGCAGAAGATGACTAGGAACAAAATTTCAGAGAATGTGCATTCCAAGTCTCCCAGAAGTGCGGTCCGCGCAGGAATGGTACGACCGCAGAAGAAGTGCTACGCTGTCGGAGATGTAATTGTGCGGACCGCAGAAGAGCAAGATGCGACCTCAATTACAATTCTGCGCACCGTAGAAAGAAGGCCTCGCGACCGCAGATCAAAATTATGCGATCGCAGATCTCCAGTTCCTACAAGTTGAAGAAATCGGCGGACCGAACATGGAATTGTGTGGCCGCAGAACCTCCCGAAGGGCATTCTTTTATGAAATTTCTAGCCTTGTATAAATAGACGAGTTTCACAATTTTAGGTCATTTTTATTTTGACATCAACAACTACAGTAGCCGTTTCTCTTTACTTCTTTTAGTAGTTTTTCATATTTTGAGCTATGTTAACATAGATTTTATCATTTTAATCTTGCAATATGAGTTTAATTATTATTGTTTCTTCTTTTTCTTCAATTTCAAGCATGAGTAGCTAGATGTTTTCTAGGGTTGTGACCCAACCGTAGTGTGTAAACCTTATGGGTGTTTAATTTAATGCTTGTTTATGGTTAGGTGTTTATTATTTAGCGTTGTTCATGATTTAATTTGTGAAATTAATGGTTGCAAACATTAGTTCATGCCTATTTGACTTGGTCTCTACTTGAGAAAGAGAGACTTAGTCTAGGAAAACTTGGCTAACAAGAAATTGGGTCAATCGAGAGATTGATAATCCCAATTAAAGGGTTTAACTTAGAGATAGCAATAACCTGACTTGAGCTTTTATCAACCATTTTGTGCAATACCCATTTGGATTTGAGAAAACCAAATTGGGCAAAAGCACTCTTTGACCGAGAGTTATTGAGTGGATAATTGAGTCTTGATAGCTATAATACACCCAGATCAATAAAACAAGCATTAAGGTTTATATCTTATTAGTCAAACACCTAGGCAGTGGTCATAGCCATAGGTGTTTTACAAAACTTGTAAAACAACAAAAATAATTTCTTATTTGTATTTCTCAACTTGCACTCTTAATTTTAAATTAGACTTTAAAAAAACTCTAATTTATAGAAGTGTAAATTGAGATAGTCAAATTCACATACTACAATATATACTCCTAACTCCCATATATATCTCCCTTTGGAAATCGACCCCAAATCTTGTTGGGTACTATCATTGCATTTGATCGTTTCATAACCTTAAATTGAGGCGTGAAATTGGACGAGATCAGTATGCGGTACAATATCAGAGGAAAGGAAGAAATAGCTTCGGATTCACAGAAGGTCTTGCAGAATGGGGGTACCAGTTGGAGATGCTATTGTGCGCCTAAGGAGAGTATATGGTGGCTCATGAGTATTGAAACGATGTGGTCTCGTGATGGGTGTCACTCGGGATGAGTGCAGGTTTGGTTTGATATATTTTTGAATGGATATATTATTATTTATAAGGAAAGTCGAGAGTAAATTGGAAGAAGCTGGGTCCGTTAGTAATGGTTGAATCAGCATGATTGTGGCAATGATCAGTTCCTTTAGTGTGTGAAGTTATATATGTTGTTTGTGGTTGTACGCGCGGGCTTGACATCCACCACAACTTGATTGATTTGGGAGGTATTTGATTCAAATGGCCTTGTGGTGTAAATGGATTACAAAGGAGTCATGGTGGTTTAGATCGCGACTTGAGGTTTGTATTTTTTGCGGTTTGGAAATTTAGTTACGTGTTGCATTGGCTATTCTGAAATGAGCAGAGTGAAAGGTTTCTAGCCAATGAAGTGTTTGTTCTACTTGTAATTCAGGGGTTATGGTTAATTTTTGTATTCTTGCATAGCGGCATGATAGGTGCAGTGAGTGGCATGGGAATTTGAAAGTTGAGGATCAAGGTTACAGTTCGGTGTTGACAAGAATGTCATAAGCTCAGATGAGCAGGGAGAATTCAGATGTTCAGAGTAAGCTGGCGTTTTCTTTAGTGTCACCTGAGAACGACATTTTGTGTAAGAGGCTTTGTGTATTGATTTGTGAATTCTTGATTTGATTTACAGAATTAGAACGGTTGGTGGTATGGATGTGCGGACTTTGCTACCTGGGCGGAAGGTCGTGGAAGTGTACCCCACGGGAGATTTGTATAAGTGTGGCATGTTAGTCACTTGATTGTTAAAGATTGAAACCAAGTACGAGGATTTTCGGTAATATCGTTAATGTGAGAGTTTAATGCCTGAAAGGCGCTCTATTCCTTTGGTTGTGAACTGTGGGAGTTGGTTCAGAGTGGACGACTGCTCGTGGGTGTCATGAATAGGGCCATTGTGGATCCTTGGAAGGTTATTGGGCTAGTATGGTGTGATCAAAATCGGTTTGAGGTCCGTTGGTGGGTCTAATATGAATGTGTACTCTACATCAGGTCAGGTGTGTTCATTCGTCATAGCATTGCTTACGGAGGAGTCGTCAGGCATTGGATGTTATTCCCGTCGTCAACTATTCCGTGTAATCTCTATTGTGCCATGTGGGTTGTGAGATGAATTGATTATTCGCACATGTGTTGAGGTCCCGTGTAGTTTGTGGTATTATATGAGCATGATGGCTCTCGAGATGCAGGTCATATATCGTACCATAGTTTTGCTTGGGTTTCGTAGCGTATGACGCTATCCGTCTCCCCAGGATTTGTATTGTGCACTTAGCGTGCTTGTGGTCGATATTCAGGCATTTCGTAAGTATAAGCGTTACATCTTGATGTGTGTTTTTTATTAATTGTTATGTGCGGATCGGGTGGCACGCCACCACGGGTTATTGTTTGGATCAGGTGGAACGCCGCCATGGGCATGTTGTGTGGATCGGGTTGCACGCCGCAACATTGTCATGTTTGGATCAGGTTGCACGCCACAACAATGTCATGTTGGATCGGGTTGCACGCCGCAACATCGAGATGTTGAGCATAGTTCCTTACACTTATTTTGTGTGCCTTGTTTTTCATCCTTGCGGTAGGTTCACAACATCTATTCAGCTGTTTTATTCGTTATGCGGGCTGGGTAGGTCTTTTCCAGAATTCGTTTTTACTTATGTATCACATTCGCGTTTGTAGATTATTAGCGCATTGTGGGCGTCATATGAGATTTTTGGCAATGTTTGAGATGGCTTATTGCCTGAGTAGCTTGTATTGGGTGAGACAAGGTTATTGGACCTGTGATCAGTGCGATTGGAGTTATGTATGGGATATTAAAGAGAAAATATTGTTAAATAGTTCAGAATGCAGTAATGGTCCTTGTCAGGATGAGAGACTCCATGATTTGTTGATTCAGCAGGTGGTTATTAGTTTCTACACATCTCTGTCGCCGTGGCAGTATTGCGAGAGTTGGAACTTGGCTTATATGCATCATGAGGCGTATTGCGGGCATCCGATTTGTGAAATTCCAGCTATTATGGTCGGAGGATGTTATTATGGGCAACCGACTTATATGGTGCATGGTGTGATTTCAGCCTAGGTGCATGATCAGTTTTTGGTACAGTGTGTGGTTATTGATACAGTGTTCGTATGTTAGAATCAGGTCTTGTAGAGAAATTCAGAGGTTGAAATTTGGTTCTAAGGCTTATTGACTAAATAAAAGGGAGGATCTTCAGCCTGACTCGAGCTAATGTGTTCAACTGGGTTATGGTGGCACGGGCAGGTACACGAGGTGTTAAACAGTGATTTTGGACAACTCCGGAACAATTCTTAGCATGTTCGAGGACAAACATATGTTTAAGTGGGGGAAAATGTAACGACCCAACTTGTCGTTTTGATCTCTAGCATGTCATTCGACGGTTTGAGGCCTTGAGTAGATTCAGTTCAGGTATTATGACTTGTACATGTGGTCGAAATTGAATTTCGTGAAGTTCAGAGTTAGTTCGGATGGAAAATTCTAATTTCGGAAGCTTTAAGTAGGAAGAATTGAATAATGTTTTAATTTTGAGTAAATGACCTCGAAATCAGGATTTGAGGGTTACAGTAGGTTCGTATGAGGATTTAAGACATGGGTGTATGTTCGAGTTGAATATCAGGTGGTCCGGGAGCATTTCAACGCTTATTATGGAAGGCTAGCATTTCGACGGTTTAAGGATTTCCTATGTTTGGTTTGAAGTAGGCTTTGGTGTTATCGATGTCTGTTTGAGATTTCGAGCCATGGAATAGGTTCGTATTGTGATTTATGAATTATGCGTAAAGTTTGATGTCATTCTAAAATGTTTAAGTGTGATTCGAACGCGTTCAGTGAAGTTTGAAATTTTAAAGAAAGGTTTTGATTGTCGATTCGTAATGTTGATGTTGTTTTACGTGGTTTGAGGCTTCAACTAAGTCCATGTCGTGTTTTGGGATGTGTTGGTATGTTTGGACGGGGTCCCAGGGTCCCCGGGTTCAGATCGGATCGAAAATGGATAGAGTTTGGGCTTGGGAGAAGTGCTGAGGCAGCTGGGATCTGGTGCAATCACACCTGTGTGGAAAGGGCTGCAGGTGTGATCCCGCAAGTGCGGCCTTGTGGTCGCAGAAGCGATATTTGGACTGAACTGGGATGGCCGCAGATGCGATGAATGCTCCGCAGAAGCGGAATGCTAGCTGGGCAGCTGGGGTCGCAGAAGCGGATGATCTCCGGACGTGCAGGAGCGCATGAGCGTGAGGTGGACCGCAGTAGCGGTTGCGCAAGAGCAGAAATTTTGTCCGCAAATACGGATTTACCTAGCCTTTGAGGGAACCGCATCTGCGATGGATTTGTCCGCAGGTGCGACTGTTTGGCCACAAATGCTAAGGACAGGCTGTGCAGTGAGGTTTTAAAATAGGGGTTTGGCTCAATTCCACTTCATTTCTTCCATGGGAGCCGACCTTGGAGCAATTTTGGAGTGCGAGTTTTCATCATCTATTATGGGGTAAGTGATTTCTTCACATTGTGAGTTAAATACATGGTTTATATGTTGATTTGAACATGGAAATGAGTAGAAATTTTGGATGTTGGTAGAAAACCTAGAAATTGGTATTCTTGAATTTTGACCACGAAATTGGACGTGAAAATTAAAATAATTATATATTTGAGTTAGTAGTATTATGGATAAAGTTTATCTTCAAGAAATTTGGAATCCGGGCCCGTGATCCCGTTGGTCGACTTTATTGACTTTTAAAGCGAAGTTGTGAATTGTTATAAATTGATTAATTATAAGAATTTGAGTATATTTTGATTGAGTTGCTCATTGTTTGACTAGTTTCAGAACGTTTGGCTCAGAGGTGAGTGTTAGAGTTGCGTTGGAGCCCGTTATGGCACTTCGGAGCGAGTTAAGTCTCCTATCTAACCTTGTGAGGGGGAAACTACCCCTAGGTGATAATTATTGTTAGTGCAACTAGTTGTGGGTGCTACGTATGCACGAGATGATGAGAGTCGATACGTGGCTAAAACATGTTTATGTCCGGGTAGACTTAGGACTTTATCATGTAATATTTGAATTGTTTGGACTCATTTTGCTGGCTTAATTAATTGAATTTATAATTGAAATTGATGTAGAAATAAATGTATGTATACTAGGCCAAGCCTTATCACCTTGATTTGTTGGCTAGTTATTGCGAAATGGTAAAGATTATATTCACCTTGCACACATATACTGTATTGTAAGTACGTGTATCGTGATTCGATAACTTTCTTTCTTTCTCGTAGAGCGGGCCGAATGCCTCGACAGTATAATAGATGTATCTATGGTTCATGCCGCTCGACCCTCGGCACTGTACACATTATTCTGGATCGGGCCGAGCGACCTCGGATTAATCGTGCATTATATCGCTGGTAGTCCGAACACTCACAAGATTATCCTTCTGCTGACGCCCAACATTTATCCATTTGTTTATAATACTTGATACATCTGAGCTGATGAGGTAGAATACAAGATTAAGAATTTCGTATTTTAAAATAAATATTTGAAAGATTAGGTAACTTACAGATTTACCCCATTATGGTTGTGTGCTTCACATCTGCTTATTGTTTCATTATATTGCTTTGTTGGACCTCTAGTAAGTGTTGATGTGGACCCCTCGTCACTACTTCTCCGGGGTTAGGCTAGATATTTACTGGTTACATGTTGATTTACGTACTCATGCTGCACTTCTACACTGAATGTGCAGGATCTGACAGGTTCATTTGGTGATCATCTTGGCGCGTGGGCGCACCTGTTGAGGAGACTTTATGTGAGCTGCATTCCAGGCTATGCATCACAGTCCATCGAGTCTCCATCATACTATTTATTTTATCCTGTCTTATTTACATTCTGGACATATATTATATTATTATTGTACTCCTTAAAAATGCTCATGCACTTGTGACATCGTGTCTTGGGGTTATACTAGTTGATGCTTATGGTTTCGTATATTATTATTGCCTTTCATTTTTTTTATAAACTATAAAGGTTGTACGTTCCTGTGGACTTAGAAGTGTAAATATCCTTTTCTTATTAAAATTGTGATTTCAAAAGTAATAATATGAGTAATCAAATTGGTAAATCACCGTTGGCTTGCCTGACGACGATGTTAGGTGCCATCACGACCTATAGTGGATTTTGGGTTGTGACAGTCTATGTGACTCTTTTTCAATCTAAACATTCCTAATAAATAACTCTTAAAACTTAAAATATGTGTAAATATAGACAACTAATCCTAAATGTTGCTTATTAAATAAATTTTTCAATTTAAAAGTCAAGCTCTCTGCATACTACGGACCCTCTCGACTTTCTTCTTTGTTTGATTTTATGCTTACTTTCATTAGTAAAATTTCTTTTGTGCTTACTTTCATTATTAGATATCTGGCTTTGTTAGCTTAGCTATGGCTTTGTAAATATTTACATTAGTGATTAATAAAATTAAATTAGTTACCATAAAAAGATTTCTTTTGTTGTCTTGTTGTATGTTAGTTTTGATTTATAAAATTATAGCTCTATTATAAGTATTTTAGTTGAATAGCTAAATGTTTGGTAGTTTGATTTAAAACAATTCGGTGCACCCATTCAAAAAAATAAAAAATTATGGACTTTCTTAAAATTTGAACACCCTTGAGGAGATTCCTGATTATGCCACTGTTTATCCATATAATGGTACAATTGAATTTATACATGGTTTCTAGATAAGTGAATTAATTTGATCATGAAATAAATATGCGAAGAATTACACAATACTTAGCCTCAGGATATAGATGAAACAACAGAAGCAACAATTCCGGGAACAGGGTTTCCGGGCACAACAACAATGAAATCAAGAAATAAGAAGATAATATTGGATTGAGCTTTGTATAGAGTCTAGCATAAGTTTGCCAGAAAATTTGTGTCCTTTACAATGAAGAAGGTCCTAGGGTCGTGCCCTTCTTTAATATCAATTATGAGGGGCATTGATGAAGATATAACGGTGAATATAAATGCCAAATTACTCGTAACGGGTAACTGCTCTTAATTCCATGGAATATTCTCTATTAAATGCTACTGGGAGAAGAGCATTTATCAAATCTTTATGAGCGTTATTACTTCCGGTGACAAACAAAACAGTTGCTTTTGGTCTTTAGCCATCCCCCTGTCTTAGGTTCCACGTGTCCCTTTCTCGGACGGCCACGTGCCATAACATACTTTACCCTATACAGATAGTCCCCCTGCTTTCTGGTGACATGACTTTGTGTTACCGAAAAGTTGGTAGAAACACTCTTTTGGCGGGAATTACTATAATTCCCTCTGAAGGTTTCTGACGGTTGATTAGACGCATGTCTCTCAGCATTTAATTCCCCAAACATGCATCGTCCCATGATTCAGCACAACGTTTGCCGATTATCGAGGTAATCATGGCCATGAATTTAGCCACCAAAACTTTTACTTATACATATCAACTTCCCCCCTTATACTTCATAATTTTTCAATCTTCCTTTATATAACTCTCATCTTGCTCTTTATCCTCTCTCTAATATTCTTCAAGCGAATAACCTTCTCCTTCTTTCATACAATGGTTTGTTCCTCAAAACGTACCGGTTTTTCAAAAAACAAGAACAAGGCTGAGGACTTTGCTCCTCCAACAGTGGGTTCTATCATCCCTAGAAGTCTTATTACCACAAAAAACTTCATAGAGAAATTTCCTACTGCTAACTCTCGTACATGGGCCGTTAGTAGGTATCCTTCTTCCATATGTCCGTCGAGCATTCTTGCTGTGAAGGAAGACTGTCACTTCCATGACTTGGAAATTATTGCTCCTGATCTATCGTAGCGAGTCACCCTACCCAAGAAAAGTTTTACATATGTTTACACGTATCCCTTTACTTTGGGTGCGTTCTCTTTGAGTGGAGAGATTGACTCCATGATTGCGGAGTTTTGCCTCCGCTACCAAGTGTGTTTGGCACAAGTAAGCCCTTCGGTGTGGAGGACAGTTGCTTGCCTTCGGCATTTGGGCCAGGAAACTGGAGAGGAGCTAACCTTAGCTCATATGATGAATCTCTATTCTCCCAAAATCTTCCGCGGGGGAATGATAAATGTCACGACCCAAAATCCATTTGAGGTCGTAATGGCGCCGGACACTGCTGTCAGGCAAGCCAAAAATAAATACTTAATTTGGTTCTCATTTTAATATTTTGAAGTCATATTTTTCCTTCAAATAGTAGAAGATGCAATTTACAGAGTAAATGATAATATTTTTAATTATTTCAATACAGAACAACTCATAATCACCCCAAAACCCGGTGTCACAAGTGCATGAGCATCAACTAGGAATGTAAAATAAAATACAACCTCTGTCCGGAATACAAATTTGGACAGGAGAAATATAAATACTCTAAAGGAGACTGTGCTGGCTGCGGGTCGTAATATGGAAAGCAGTTCAAGTAAGTCCCCGCATGCGTACACGCCTCTGCTCTCACAAGGCCACTAGTCAGATATGTACCTGCACAAAAAATGTGCAGCAGGTGTTGCATGAGTTCGTGATTAACGTGTACCCAGTAAGTATCTAGCCTAACCCTGGAGGAGTAGTGACGAGGGGTCGATATAGACACTCACTAGTGGTCCAATAACATCAGGTACAATAAAGAGATAAATAAATATGAGGCAGAGTAAATAAATGAGGCAAACAAGTAATAAATCACGTGGTACAAATCCCCCCTCTTCACGAGGAAATCAAGCTCTCCATTAGAAATTCCCTCCTTAACCAGAGCATATATATACATATATAGTGAATCTCATCAGATAGATCGTCATAACTCAAATCGGAAAAACTCACAGATACACTGGCTTTTTGCCAAAATATTACGCACGAATCCATGAGGATATGATATAGAAAATGTCGAGGCGTACGACCCGATCCAACATAAAAATTTACACTGTGCACTACCGAGGGTCGAACGGCCCGAACCATAGATACATCTATTAAACTGCCAAGGCGAACGACCCGCTCCCATGAGAGTGTGGTACATAACTCCTGCCAAGGCGAACGACCTGATCCCATAAGAGTGAAATACATAATCCTGCTGAGGCGAACGGCCCGATCCCATTAGAATAAGAAGCTTTGACGGGTTCTTAACCCCACTCACGAATAAACGTGTGAGTTTTAATTCCTTTAACAAAAACCTTTCAATGAAGTATATATATCACGGAAACATGCCATAAGAGGAGTAGAATTATTCGGCGACTAATCATGAACTCATGAAGTCTCTAGAATAACAAGTTTAGTCTCAAGTTGTAATGTAAAACAGAGATATTTAATAGGCGAGAGTCTGCTCAAATAATACAGCTATAGCATGATGTGAACCTAAGCCTACCCGGACAATAACATGAATGTAGCTAAATACGGGCTCTCGTCACCTCATGCATACATAGCCCCCACAACAAGTAGCACACATCAATATACAACACCTAGGGGTAATTTCCCCCTCACAGAGTCAGACAGGAGACGTACCTCACTCCGACGTTCCAAAACCGGCTCAAACACCGCCCTAACACCTCAAACTGGTGACCGCCGATCCAAAACTAGTCAAATAAGATGCAACCCAATCAAAATATACTCTAATACTCATAATTAATCAATTTATAACAATTTCCATCTCCGCTCGAAAAATCGATAAAGCAACCCTCGGGCCCACGTGCCCGGATTCCAAAAATATTCGAAGATAAACTTTACCCATAACACCACGAAGTCAAATATATAATTTATTCCAAATTCCATGTCCAATTTCGTGATCAAAATCCAAAAACACCAATTTCTAGGTTTTTCTTTAAAATCCCAAATTTTCACAAATGTTTAAGTCTAAATCCATATATAATCCAAGTATTTATCTTGCAATAGGTGGGAATCACTTACCTTGACGAAAATCTCCCTTCCAATAGCTCCAAAAATCGGCCAACTAAATGAAACATGGAGGAAAATGGCCAAATCCCGTCTTTTAAAAACCTCACTGGCCAGGCGACCTTTTTTCACGAACGCGGCAAGCCCCTCACATTCGTGAAGCAATACCAGCTCCAGCTCCAAAATTACCCTTCGCGAACACGAGACACAGCTTGCGAACGCGTTGCTTAACTAGGCTACCCATCGCGAACGCGAAGGTTTAAACTCCCATGGGCCAGTTCCCCTTTGCGAACGCGATGACCCAATCGCGAACATGAAGCAAAAATCAGCAGCCAATCAAAACCTTCTTCGTGAATGCGTGAACTCCTTTGCGTTCGTGAAGAACGAAACCAGAACCAGATATCAGCAGCAGCAACTCAGCCCAACTTGGTCCGGAACCATCCCGAAACATACCCGGGCCCCCCGAGACCCTGTCCAATCACACCAACCAGTCCCATAACATAATACGGACCTGCTCGAGGCCTCAAATCACATCAAAAAACATCGAAATCATGAATCGCACCCGAATTCGAGCTTAATGAACTTTAGAACTTCGAACTTCCACATTCGATGCCGAAACCTATCGAACCACGTATGATTGACCTCAAATTTTGCACAGAAGTCATATTCGACATTACAGACCTTCTCCAACTTCCGGAATTGGAATTCGACACCGATATCAAAAAGTCCAATCCTGGTCAAACATTTCAAATTTCTAACTTTCGCCAAATGACCCCGAAATGACCTACAAACCTCCAAATCCACATCCGGACGCGCTCCCAACACCATAATCACCATACAGAGCTATTCCCATACTCGGAATCCCAAACAGACATCAATAACATTGAAATGCACTTCAACCCAAATGTATGAAATTCTTCCAAAATGCCAACCTTCTACAATAGGCGCCGAACCGCTCTCGGGTCATCCAAAACCCGATCCGGACATACGCCCAAGTCCAAAATCATCATACGAATCTGTTGGAACCTTCCAATCCCAATTCTGAGGTCGTGTACTCAAAAATCAGACCTTAGTCAATTCTTCCAACTTAAAGCTTTCGAAATGAGTATTTTCTTTCCAAATCAACTCCGAACTTCCCGAAATTCAATTCCGACCACGCGCACTACTCATTATACCTGAAGTGAAACTACTCAAGGCCTCAATCCGCCGAAAGACGAGCTAGATCTCAAAATGACCGGTCGGGTCATTACATTCTCTCCCACTTAAACATACGTTCGTCCTCGAACGTGCTAAGAACTGCTCTAGAGTTGTCCGAAATCATTGTTTAACACCTTATGCACCTACCCGTGCTACCACAACCCAGTCGAGCACATTAGCTTGAGCAAACCTGAAAATCCTCCCTTTTATCTAGTCAAATAAGCCTTAGAGCGAAATTCCAACATTTGAAATTCTCTACCAGGTCTGTTTCTAACATACGAACACCGTATCCATCACTACACGATATACCAATACATGATTGTATACTCTTACCGAATTCACACTATGCACCGCATTATTCACATGACCATAATGACATCCCCTGACAACAATAGCCGAAATCCCACGAATCTGATGCCACAACACACCTCATGAAGCATATAAGTCCCGTTTCAGCTCTCGCAATACTGCCATGACAGAAAAGATGTGTAGAAACTCATAATCACCTGCCGAATCATACCTCATGGAGTCTCTTCTCCCGACAAGAACCATTACCTCATTCTGTACTGAATATCGATATTTACTCTTTAATATGCTTCATATAAATCTGATCGCACTGATCCCGGGTCCAATAATCGCGTCTCACCCAGTACAAGCTGCTCTGGCAATAAGCCACCTCAGACATTGCCAAAAGTCTCATATGATGCCACAGCGTGCCAACAAGCTACAAACTCAAATGTGATACATAAGGAAATGAGCTCTGGAAATATCTACTCAACACACATAACTAATTTAAACAACCGAAAAGATGTTATGAACCTTTCTCAGGAAATGGGAAGCAAAACGCATAATAATAGATGTGGGAAACTGTACTCAATAACACACTGTTGCGGCATGCAACCCGATCCACACATGATACCGTTGCGGCGTGCAACCCGATCCAACCATGATACCCATGGTGGCGTGCCACCCGATCCAATCAACATATCCGTGGCGGTGTGCCACCCGATCTAACCATGTACCCATGGTGGCGTACCACCCGATCCACATAAAATAATCTAAAGAAAACACACATCGAGCCGTAACGCTTATACTCACAAAGTGCCCGAATATCAATCATAAGCATGCCAAGTGCATAATACAAATCTTGGGGAGATGGATAGCGTCACGTGCTATAAAACTCAAGCATAACTAAGCTGTGATACATGATCTGCATCTCGAGAGCCATACTGCTCACATAACACCACAAACTATACGGGATCTCAGTACGAGTGTGAATAATCAAACCGCCTCATAACCCACATGGCACAATGGAGACTACACGGAAGGGCCAACAACAGAAATGTCATCCAAGGCTCGAAGACCCCTCCGAAAACAACGCTATGCTGAAATGAACACACCCAGGCCGGTATAGAGTACACATCCACATTTGGACCCATCAACGGACCCCAAACCGATTATGATCATATCATGCTTAGGCAAATACCCTCTCAAGGATCCACAATGACCTTTTTCCCATGACACACAAGAACAACCATCGAATCCAGAACAAACTTCCACAATTCACAATCAACCGAATAGAGCGCCTTTTAGGCCTAAACTTTTACATTAGCGATAGTACCAAAATCTCCACACTTGGTTTCAATCTTTAATCAATCAAGTGACTACATGTCACACTTATACAAATATCCCCGTGGGGCATGCTCCCACGACCATTCCGCTCAGGTAGCAAGGTCCGCACATCTATACCACCAGTCGTTCTAATTCTGTAGAGTGAGTAAAGAATCTGCAAGTTAATACACCAAGCCTCTTCCACATGGGACCGATCTTAGGTGACACTAAAGACAATACCAGCTTACTCTAAACATCTAAATTCTTCCCTGCTCATCCGAGCTCTTGACATTCTTGTCGACATCAACTGCAACCTTGATCCTCAACTTCCAATTTATTCTCAACTTGCCTTAGAAACAATAATAGTTCCATGCATTAACGTAACAAAACGTAACAACACTCATCCCGAGTGACCCAATCCACGATACCACATCGTCTCAATACCCGTGAACCGTCTCATATTATCCTTAAGTGCTCAATAGCATAGCCAACTGGTACACCCATTCTGCAAGACTTTCCGTGAATTCAGAGCTACTTATTCCCTTCCTCTAGTACTGCACCGCATACCCAATGATAACATAGAACATTCCAAGTCCTTAGGCACTGTACTCAAATTCTTGAACCCACCAAGACCACTGTTGAGAGTCACCCACTCTGTCTTGGTCCCGAGTATAAGCCAAACTCTAACGCTCTGCTAGCACATGAACATCCTATCAAAGAAGCACCCAACTGAATTCTTTCCCCCTGTAGATTACTTTCACCAGAAGCAGAAACTCTGAGTCTTCTCAAAACTGAACATGAACCGATAAGGCCCAACTATAGCACACATTCCTCCAATCGTTTGCTCAAATTACCCCTGATGTTTTCTTTCCTTAGTCGTAATGACCCACCAATATCCCGATAACTAGAAACCTCACAAGTAGGCAACCATGCAATACAATCGTAGATGGTGGGGATTTCCCACTTAGCTGGAAGCTACAATTACATAACCCCGAAACCCACCAATATTCCTCCTTCCCCATAGACATGAGATCGCACAATCGACCTGCCAAATTTCTCAAAATTCTCCTGTTAAACATTTCGTGAACATTCTGAATCACTAGCCACATTCATAAATTCGACCTCTTACTGGATAACCAGTAGAATTCTTCGTAGAAGCTCCGTCAACGCCACGAAATCAGTAAACCATCCTGATCCCGCGCTCCTTCACTAGATGTACAAGTCTGTTCACTCCCCATTGACATCAACTAAAGGTGCGATAATACATTTCAAATCCGAAGTCATGTTGTATCCCTCTTCATATCACGCCACTCCTTTTTGTCGTATCTAACCTTCCTCAGTATAGCAGCCAATATTCCAAATTAGTCCGTAGACCCTGTCACTGTCCACCATAAATCCCAAATCACTCAAAACGTTCCCCAAGGCGAGTAGCTATCCTACCATAGAACCCATATGATACTGTGCCACTCTTCCACTTTGGTCAAACCCTCTCCTTTAAGCAACTCATCGACTTTTACTTTTCACACTTGACCTCCTAACAATTCCACCATCGTAAGACACCTCCCACATGTCCTTCCTCGTACTTCACTGCCCAATTGTTGCTCCAAACCCGAATCCATCCCTGTAATATCCGAACACATGAGTCGCCACCAACTCTAAACCTCTTAGAAGATCATCTTTCTCGAGCCATCAATACTAGAAGTACCAATTCGATTCCGAAACTGCTACACTCCGTTATCTCTGACAACCGCATCTCAGGTGCTATTTCACAACGCTCTACCCCGAAGGCAATTTGAAGAAGACCATAACACTGGCGAACCTTAACACGTTCAACAAGATCGATGACACCACATCACAATTGAGAACTCCACCATGCTCAAAATACAAAGTCTCGTTACTTCATCAACCCAAACACTCATAGTCCGATTGCCTTTCCTCCGTGGGAAATAAAACACTGAGCCTCTAAATCATGCACTGAGTAAAACCTCCCTTCAAGTCATTTACTGCCTCGACACATAGATAGGCATACTACCATTACACAAACACGGTGTGATAACGACTCACGAATCATCATAACAATCAATGCCAAATCTCAAAGCCATAGGAAATACTAATGCTGAGCTGAAATGACAGGACGACCTTCCGCAAGACGACGATAACAGCCTAATCAAACACGCAGGCAAAGACATCCTACACCACCTCTGTAGTACCATGACAATTCCTCGATTTACAATCTATAACAAGCGCTTCACGCCGCATAAGATTGAATAGAAAAGAAATAAAGGTGCAAGCCTTAAAAGAATCAATTCGCACGCTGAGTAATCAAGAAGGGAAGTGCTCCTAACAGCCTTGTAGCCTCTCGAAAATAAGTACAGACGTCTCCGTACCGATCCACACGACTCTACTAGACTCGCTCATGACCCGTGAGACCTAAATGAACCTAGCGCTCTGATACCATGTTGTCACGCCCCAAAATCCATTAGAGGTCGTGATGGCATCGGACACCGCTGTTAGGAAAGCCAAAAATAAATACGTAATTTGGTTCTCATTCTAACATTTTGAAATCATATTTTTCCTTCCATTAAATAGTAGAAGATGGAATTTATAGAGTAAATGATAATATTTTTAATAATTTCAATACAGAACAACTCATAATTACCCCAAAATCCGATGTCACAGGTGCATGAGCATCAACTAGGAATGTAAAATAAAATACACCCTCTGTCCGAAATACAAATTTAGATAGGAGAAATATAAATACTCTGAAGGAGACTTTGATGGCTGCAGGTCGTAATGTGGAATGCAGCTCACTTAAGTCCCCTCATGCGTGCATGCCTCTGCTCTCACAAGGACACTAGTCACATATGTACATGCACAAAAATGTGCAGCAAGTGTAGCATGAGTACGTAATCAACGTGTACCCAGTAAGTATATAGCCTAACCCCGAAGGAGTACTGACGAGGGGTCAACATAGACACTCACTAGTGTTTCAATAACATCAGGTACAATACAGAGATAAATAAATATGAGACAGAGTAAATAAATGAGGTAAACAAGTAATAAATCACATAGCACAAAACCCCCCTCTTTACGAGGAACTCAAGCTCTCTATTAGAAATTCCCTCCTTAACCGGAGCATATATATACATATATAGTGGATCTCATCAGATAGATCGTCATAACTCAAATCGGAAAAACTCATAGATACACTAGCTTTTTGCCAAATATTACGCACGAATCCATGGGGATATGATATAGGAAATGTCGAGGCGTACAACCCGATCCAACATAAAAATTTAAACTGTGCACTGCCGAGGGTCGAACAACCCAAACCATAGATACATTTATTAAACTGCGAAGGCGAATAGTCCGCTCCCATGAGAGTGTGGTACATAAA
Organism: Nicotiana otophora; assembly: GCA_000715115.1. Classification (NCBI taxonomy): domain Eukaryota; kingdom Viridiplantae; phylum Streptophyta; class Magnoliopsida; order Solanales; family Solanaceae; genus Nicotiana; species Nicotiana otophora. The sequence goes on from AWOL01S0030146.1 coordinate 140,187, forward strand.
TCCTGTCGAGGCGAACAACCTGATCCCATAAGAGTGAAATACATAATCCTGCCGAGGCGAACGACCCAATCCCATAAGAATAAGAAGCTTTGACGGGTCCTTGGCTCCACTCACGAATAAATGTGTGAGTTTTATTTTCTTTAACAAAAACCTTTCAATGAAGTATATATATCACAGAAACATGCCTAAGCGGAGTAGAATTATTCGGTGACTAATCATGAACTCGTGAAGTCTCTACAATAACAAGTCTAGTCTCAAGTTGTAATGTAAAACAGAGGAATTTAATAGGCGAGAGTCTGCTCAAATAATACAGCTATAGCATGATGTGAACCTAAGCCTACCCGGACAATAACATGAATGTAGCTACGTACGGCCTCTCGTCACCTCACGCATACGTAGCCCCCCAAACAAGTAGCACATATCAATATACAACACCTAGGGGCAATTTCCCCCTCACAGAGTTAGACATGAGACTTACCTCACTCTGACGTTCCAAAACCAGCTCAAACACCTCCCTAACACCTTAAACCGGTGACCGCCGATCCAAAACTAGTCAAATAATATGCAACCCAATCACAATATACTCTAATACTCATAATTAATCAATTTATAACAATTTTCAACTCCCCTCGAAAAATCGATAAAATAACCCTCAGGCCCACGTGCCCGGATTCCAAAAATGTTTGAAGATAAACTTTACCCATAACACCACGAACTCAAATATATAATTTATTCCAAATTCCATGTCCAATTTCGTGGTCAAAATCCAAAAATACCAATTTTTAGGTTTTTCTTCAAAATCCCAAATTACCACAAATTTTCAAGTCTAAATCCAAATATAATCCAAGTATTTATCTTACAATAGGTGGGAATCACTTACCTTGACATAGATGATGAACATCTCCCTTCCAAGAGCTCCCAAAACCGTCCAACCAAATGAAAAATGGAGGAAAATGGCCAAATCCCGTCTTTTAAAAACCTCACTGCCCATGTGACCCTTCTCCCCGAACGCGGCAAGACCCTCGCGTTTGCAAAGAAATAACAGCACCAACTCAAAAATTACCCTTTGTGAATGCGAGACGCAACTTGCGAACGCGTTGCTTAACCGGGCGACCCATCGCGAATGCGTTGCACCCTTCGTGAATGCGAAAGTTTAAACTCCCATGGGCCAGTCCCCCTTCGCGAACTTGATGACCCAATCGCGAACGCGAAGCAAAAATCAGCAGCCAATCAAAACCTTCTTCGTGAACTCGTGAACTCCTTTGCGTTCGCGGAGAACGAAACCAGAACCAGATATCAACAGCAGCAAATCGGCCCAACTTGGTCCGAAACCATCCCGTAACATACCCGGGGCTCTCGGGACCCCGTCTAATCACACCAACTAGTCCAATAACACAACATGGACCTGCTCGAGGCCTCAAATCACATAAAAAAATATCCAAATCATGATTCGCACCCCAATTCAAGCTTAATGAACTTTAGAACTTCGAACTTCCACATTCGATGCCGAAACCTATTAAATCACGTCCGATTGACCTCAAATTCTGCACACAAGTCACATCCGACATTACGAACCTACTCCAACTTCCATAATCAGAATCCGACCCCGATATCAAAAAGTCCATTCCCGATCAAACTTCTCAAAAACCTTCAAATTTCTACCTTTCGCCGAATGACCCCGAAATGACTCACGGACCTCCAAATCCGCATCTGGATGCGCTCCCAATACCAGAATCATCATACGGAGCTATTCCCAGACTCGAAATTCTAAACGGACATCAATAACATTGAAATGCACTTCAACCCAAATTTATGAAATTCTTTCAAAATGCCAACCTTCCACAATAGGCGTCGAAACGCTCCCGGGTCATCTAAAACCCGATCTGGACATACGCCCAAGTCCAAAATCATCATACGAACCTGTTGGGATATTCCAATCCCGATTTTGAGGTCGTTTACTCAAAAAGCAAACCTTAGTCAATTCTTCCAACTTAAAGCTTCCGAAATGAGAGTTTTCTTTCCAAATAAACTTTGAACTTGCCGAAATTCAATTCCGACCACGTGCACAAGTCATAATACCTAAAGTGAACCTACTCAAGGCCTCAAACCATCGAATGATGCACTATATCTCAAAATGACCGGTCAGGTCATTACAATAAACCTCTGCAAGCATGGCCACCATGCTTTGTTGTCTAGCATGGATGATGAAAACGACCGTGGGTGGATGGAATGGTTCATTACAGTTGCTACCAATGACATCATTATGGCAATGACTTCATCCTTTTTGCCCACTTAGAACCGCACTCGTAAGCTCTTTGTTTATTATTTCCTCGTACTAAATATTATTTTATAGCCGTATTGATCCTCCATCCTTTGTTTGTTTTAACAACTAGGTGGATCCCACCGGTGATTGAAGGTTTGGACTGGTGGGTACAAAATATCTTAGACATTACAACACCCGAGACTCACTTGTGGAAAGAATTGGACCCTAAATACAGGTAGAAGGCCAAGAATCATGGTAACTCAAACTCATCTTGTTTTAATTTTTCATGTGAAGAACTCGATTGATCCCTTCTAATTTTTCATGTGAAGAACTCAAACTCATCTGTTGCTGTTTCCGAGGTGAATATCTTGGCTGATCCTACTGATGCAGCAAGGCTGCTTCAGGAGGCCCTTATTCGAACGGGTGGCTCAGAGCCTGCTTTGAGAGCGAATGTTTCTTTACGAAGTCCCTGACTGGAAGACAAACAACCAAAGGGAATATGCTTCTCTGCAATTGGGGAAAAACATAAGAGGGCTAGGACCAATGCCCCCGAGTCATCTCTGGTAACGATGGTGACTGACCCTCCTTATGGGCTTGTCAAAGACACCGTGACGATCGATGATGATGAAGAATCTAGTGATAAGGGAGCTTCTCTACATAGAACAAGACGATCCTCATTATCTCAACATGATGCTCAACCTGTTGAGAGGGATACACCAATCGAGGATGATGCCTAGACACTTTGGGGAGAATTTGATTTTGTAGATAATGTCAACTCCAGTTTTCGGGCCCCAACTGCTGTGTCCGGTACAGCGGGGCTGAGTACCAGGCCCTTGCGGTCTTTGATTGGTGAGCATCCAATAACCAGCACTGCATTTGATGCAGCTGCTTCTCATTCTTCTACTCCATCAGCTTCATCTCCATCTTCATCAATACCAACAACTGCTACATCACTTCCATTTTCATCCACTCTTCCACCTGCAATTGCTACATTACTTCCATCTTCATCCACTCTTCCACTAACAGTTGCTACATCATCTCCACCGGTCGCACCTAACCATAAAAAAGGTGTTACTCTTTCGGTCTCTATCGGATGCAACTTGCTATCCCGACCGGTGGAGCTTGCTAATTAACTGAATCCTTTGGCTTCAGAGAAAGACTCAGAAAAGATTCAGGCACTCTCGGAAGAGTGTTTTGTGAACAACTCCATGCACAACGCTGCAGCGGTATGCTCCTTTCTCCTTTATTAATTCTTCTATTTTTGGGTGTGAACATGTCTTGAATTTTACCCTTCTTACTTTGTAGGCTAAAACTCTTGCTTCCGAGGGCCTTCCGAGGTTGATTCATGAAAGGAAGAGATTACCTACAAATAGGATCCACTTTTGGCAGAGCAGGAGCAACATGTCGCTCGCCTTTCGGAACTGGAAGCCAAAGCAGCTGAGGAAATTGTATTGGAAGCTCGTTTGCGGCAAAGTGAACAAGAAGAGGTAACCCTTAGCTAATAAATTGGCCTGCTGAGGGTTAGATTTGACGAAGCCAGGGCCAAATGGGTTGAAGGCTATCATACCATTCTTGCTTCAACCGAACGTGAGGCTGCCTCCGCTGAAAGAGTGATTAACTTAGAGGCAGCCTTGGACTCCAAAATTGAAGAGCTTGCTATTGTGGGGTAGAGACACGCTCAACTGGAAGAGAAGTACAGTAAAACTATTAAGCGTAATAGGCTTTTTAGTTCAAATGTCGCGACCTTGATGTTAGCCTCAAATCTGCTAGGTTCGCCTAGGAAAACCTTTCTGCTGAGGTAACCCAACTCAAAGAAGAACTCAAGCGCCGAGCGGATTCCCTTGTTGTTGAGAAAACTTACGGCGAGTACAACATGAGGAGAAAAACCTTGGTAGAGGCCAAAGTTGGTGTCATTGATTTTGATGCCGAAATTGCTAAGGCTCGTGTGCTTGAGTTAACTTCTAAAAGTGGACTCCCTGCGAGGTCTGATGCACCTGGTTCTTCTGGTTCTGGTTCTGACTTTTCGGGAACTGATTAAGAATCATATGATGATGATGCTGAAGGCCAAACTGGTGATAATATTGAACCATTTGTGATTCCGACTAGTTATAAAGGGGGCACAGACACTTCTCTTCCTCTCGGTTCCAGAGATACTGCAGATTAACTTTTCTTGTATTTTTCCAATTATCGTACCTGTGCCATTTTGACATGTTTTTATAAATAAAAACATCTTTTGCTCAAGTATTGTTTGAGTCTTCTTCTTGTTAGAATATTTATGCAAGCCTTTAATCTTTGCATTTTCTTTAAGAATTATGCGCAAATTCTTTTGTGTCTTATTATGTAAAACTTTTGGGTGACCCGAAAGAATTTTTGGCTTTGGGCATCAACCCTTTTTGTGAGGTCTTTGATAAGTATTTGGGCAAGTTTACTTTTTGCATCTTTTCGTATACGACTTCAAGTGTATCTTTCCCTTAAGGCATTTTTGATTCCGGGCATAAATGCTTCTGGAACCAACCCTTTAACGTGAGGGTTTTAATAAGAGAGGGCCTCTTATGTTTATGGTGCTCTTGAAGAGGACGTCTCTTGTTCATTATGGCACTAATATTTGAAGTACTTGTTTAACTTTCAAATGACAAAGTTAATTCATCGTTCAAACAAGAAACAAGATAAAAACAAAAGAATTTCATTTTATTCTTTCTATTTTCAAAAATACATAAGCATTTGCTATGCTGAAAAGAAATTGCCATTACTTGTGGCTAACTTGTACAACTTGTTTCTACGGGCTGACCGCAAAATCCCCGATCCCGATGATGTAATTATATGTCTGATTTTGCATTTCCATCGACGTGGAGATCATTGTTGCCGTATCCTCATATCATTCCCCCTAGTGTTCGAATGCGAAGAGTGCGAATTGGAACAGTAGAAGTCTTGTATCTTCGAAAATTCCACTAATACATTGCTTGATAATCCTTAACTTAGTAACACACTTTACTTCCCCTTAGGAACTTATGCTATCGAGCGAAGGACTATCTAAAAACCCTTTAGTGGTTTATGCTTGTGAACGATCGGGTAACCTTTGCTCAATAACAAACTTAACTTCCCGGTGGGAATCTTCTATAAAGCAAAAGATTATCTAACCATCCTTAAGTGGATCTTTGCTTTTGTGCCTTGCTATTAAAGTCTTGTTGTTGTTATCTTCGTAATATGCTTTTTGTTGCTGCCTCATTAAAAACCTTTCTAGATAACCCAATTAGGACCAAAAATGAATGAAAGGAAAATGAGTACAGCACATACTTTTTGATATGATAATGTTCATCAACAATAATATCTTTTGAGGTGTGCCACGTTCCAATTTTTAGGAAACGTTTCTCCATTTTTGTTTTCCAACTTGATGAACCTTTTCTGGACCAAAACCCAGTAGGGGCCTTCCCATGTTAGACCAAGCTTCCTCAAGTTGAGCTCCCGGGTGTTGTGAGTTACTTTCCTTAGGACCAAGTCTCCTACTTTGAAATAGCAGAGGTTGGCTCTTCGATTATAATACTCCCCATTCTCTGCGTTTGAGCTACCATTCTTACATGCGCCAAGTCCCTGCGTTCATCGAGCAGTTCCAAGTTGACTAACATTGCTTTGTTGTTCGATTCTTCATCTATCTGGAAGTATCTCAAAGTGGGTTCCCCTACTTCCACCGGGATTAAAGCTTCTGCACCGTACACGAGGGAAAAAAGGAGTTTCCCCTGTGCTCGACTTGGCCGTAGTTTGGTATGCCCATAGAACTCCGGGTAATTCCTCAAGGTAGTTTCCTTTAGCTGCTTCCAACCTTTTCTTGAGGTTTTGAATAATCACTTTGTTCGTCGACTCCTCTTGACCGTTTTTTCTCATATGATATAGTGAAGATGTGATCATCTGTATTTTTAAATCTTGGAGGAACTTTGTAATTTTTGCGCTGATAAACTATGGCCCATTGTCACATGTTATCTTTTTTGGTATTCCGAACTTGTAAATTATATTTTCCCACAAGAAATCCACCACTTTGCGTTCTTCAATTTTCTGATAAGAACCTGCATCCACCCACATAGAAAAATAGTCAGTAAAAATTAAAAGAAATCTTACCTTTTCGGGAGCTGGTGGTAGTGGTCCGACGATGTCCATTCCCAATTTCATGAATGGCCAAGGAGATAGGATCGAATATAAGGGTTATGTCGGGTAATGCATCAGTGGCGAGTAGAGTTGATACTTATCACATTTTCATACGAAGTCCTTGGCGTCTTGTTCCATGCGGGGCCAGTAAATCTGTGCCTGAGTGGTTGCCGCATATCCTTTCGTGAACCTCTCCAATGACATAGTTAGTTTCGGTACGCTCCTAAGCATCGGGCCAGCGGGCCTTGAAAAGATTTTCTATAAAATTGGCCTCCCTTGAAGCTATATTGCGCTGCTTTGGTGTGCAGTGCCCGAGATATTTTGGGTTCTTCAGGTAGCTTCCCATATTTGAGATAATTGATAATTTCATTCCTCCAGTCCTAGACCAGATTAGTTGAATTTACCCCGTAGTAACTATCTGTATCCAGGACTGAGTTTATCTATTATACTATCGTCCTGGACTCCGATCCCTTTATTTCTGTTGATGATCCTAGGTTTTCCAATGCGTCTTCTTCTACGTTTTCTTCCCTTGGTATATGAGTAATTGACCACTCTCAAAATCGCGCCAGCAGAGCTTGAACCTTTACCACGTATTGTTGCATGTGCTCTTCTTTGGTCTCGAAAATCCCGTAGACCCGATTTACCACCAGCTGTGAGTCACATTTGATTTCAATGAACTCGAAGTCAGTTCCCCGGGCCAACTCGAGTCCTGAAATCAAAGCTTCATACTCTGCTTCATTGTTAGTTAAATGGACCGTCCTGATAGATTGCCTTAGGGTTTCCCCTAAAGGCGTGATTAAGACTATACCGAGCCCGGACCCTTTTACATTGAAATCTTTGTCCGTAAATAAGGTCCAAACCCCTTATGTCGATTCCGACACCATTACTTCTTCTTTGGTTTCCAGAGACAATAATCCCGGACTGAAATCGGCCACGAAGTCAGCCAAGACTTGTGACTTAATTGCAGTCCTCAGCTTATACTCTATATCGAATTAACTTATTTTGACGGCACATTTGGCCAATCTACCTGCGAGCTTGGGTTTATGGATGATGTTCCGCAAAGGGAAAGTAGACACCATGGCTATCTGGTGGCACTGAAAGTATGGCCTCAGCTTCCGAGCAACGACTACGAGATCTAAGGCCAGTTTTTTCAAATGTGGGTAATGATTTTTTGCTCCCATTAAAATTTTACTAACATAGTAAATGGTAGATTCCGTACCTTCGTCCTCTAGGACTAAAACCACACTTACCGCAACTTCCGAGACCGTGAGGTAAACCAACAATGTTTCCACTTATTTTGGTTTTAAAAGTAATGGAAGGCTTGACAAGTACTTCTTTAAATCCATAAAAGCCTGCTGACACTCTGGGGTCCATTCGAAACTATTTTTCTTTTTGAGAAGTGCAAAACAATGATGACACTTTTCTGGCGACCTTAAAATGAATCTGCTCAAGGTTGCCAATCTCCCCGTAAGCCTTTGGACTTCCTTCACGTTTGATAGTTGGCCTAGGATATCTTCTATGGACTTGATCTTATCTAGGTTTACCTCAACCCCCCTTTGTGATACCATAAATCCAATAAACTTACCAGAGCTGACCCCGATCGCTGTACTTTTAATGATTAAGTTTCATATTATGCTTTCTTAGGATGTCAAAAATTTCTTGCAGATGTTTAAGATGATCACCTGGATTTGAAGATTTAACGAGCATATCGTCTATATAAACTTCCATAGTTTTTCCTATTTGATTTTCAAACATCTTGTTCACGAGCCGCTGATAAGGGGCTCCGACGTTTTTCAACTCAAAGGGCATCACATTGTAACAATATATACCGAAATTCGTTATAAATAAATTTTTTCCTGATCTTTTGGGTTCATCTTAATTTGGTTGTACCCGGAATAGGCATTGAGGAAACTCATTAATTCGTGCCCAGTCGTGGCATCAATCATTTGATCGATATTTGGCTGTGGGAATGAGTCTTTCAGACATGCCTTATTAAGATATTTATAATCTACGCACATGCAAAACTTATTGTTTTTCTTAGGAAGTACTACTACATTAGCTAGCCAGTCTGGATATCTTACTTCTCGGATCGAACCGATATTAAGTAAGCGGGTTACCTCTTTTTTGATGAATTTATTCCTGGCTTCGGCGATCGGGCGCTTATTTTGTCATACCGGAGGTATGTTAGGATCCAAGATTAACTTGGGTATGGCTACCTCTATCGGGATGACTATATATCTTTATGCGACCATGCAAAACAATCAGCATTAAGACTTAAGGAATTTAATGAAATCGGACCTGAGTTCTGGGTGCAGTCCTGTCCCCAAGTGGAATTTCCTTTCTAGGAATTCTTCGAACAATGCTACTTGCTCCAGCTCTTCCGCTGTGGACTTCGTTGCATCGGCCGCTTCTGGAACTTGGAAATATCTTGACACCTGATAGTTCGCTAACGCCTGACTAACTTCATCTAGTTCAGGAGTAGGTGCCGATCCCTGTAATTGCTATGACACATGTTCCTTTACTTTGCTACTGGAGACCGAAATTACATTCATCTCCCTTGCCGCCGGTTGGTCACCCCTTATCTTCTTAATTCCCACGGGCGTTGGAAACTTCAGCAATTAATGGTACGTTGATGGTAGAACTTTCATCTCGTGCAACCATGGCCTTCCCAGAATAATGTTGTATACCATATCACCATCTACCACTTTGAAAATAGTTGTTTTCATTACTCCTTCAATGTTTGTGAGTAATCATATTTCTCCCCGAGTTGTCCCACTTACAAGATTGAATCTGGTGAGGAGCTTTGTGGAGGAAATAATGCTTATGGTGAGTTTAGCTTGCTCCAATACCCTCCATTGTATGATATTAGCCGAACTCCCTAGATCCACTAGAACACGTTTAATCTTAAAATCTAGCATATTTAAATAAATTACTAGTGCGTCACTGTGTGTTAGTAGCAATCCGTCTGCGTCCTCCTCGGTAAACGTGATATCGTCTTCCCGAAACCTTTTGCTATGCGTTATTGGTGCTTTCGTCTTCTTTGCTATTGAAAAGGTGACCCTATTAATCTTGTTCCCTCCTAAGATCATGTTGATTCTTTGACGTGGGGGATCTTCTCCTGCTTTCGAGGGTTCCATGTTGTCTCGGTTACGACCATAATTGTTCTTAGCTCGGTCGCTCAAGAATTCTCTAAGGTGACCATTCTTCAGTAATATTGTTACTTCTTCCCGGAGATGTCGACATTCGCTTATCTGGTGGCCATTCATCCCATGTTATTCACACCACAAGTTGGGATCCCTCTGGCTGGAATGAGATCTCATCGATTTTGGGAACCGTGTTTCTTTGATGTTTCTCATGGCCGATACCAACTCCACTATACTGACGTTGTAGTTGTATTATGATAATTTGGGGGTAAGATGGATCCCACAATCCTGCCACTTCTTTATCCTGCAGTGATCGATTGTTCCGACCACGATCAGTCCTCTTGTCAATGGTGAACCTGTTCGCTGTCCGAAAACCTCTATTGCGGTCTTTGGTTTGTTCGTAGGGAAACACCCGGCCCCTCGAAGTCTGCGTGTCCGCGTCATAATCATCCTTTGATTTTTTCCTGTTCTTTTATCGTTCTTTGGTCGCCGACGAAAAACCAACCTGATCATCTTCGATCCTTATTTTCGATTCGTACCGGTTGCGAACATCCGCCCAGGTCATTGCTTGAAACTCGAGTAGGCTTTCCTTCAATTTTTGGGAAGCGTATGAACTCCTCGGATTCAATCCCTTAGTGAAGGCCTCAGCCGCCCATTCATCCGGGACAGCCGGGTGCAACATTCTCTCCTTATGGAATCAGATAACGAACTCTCATAGCAGCTCAGACTCTCCTTGCGCAATCCTAAATATGTTGTCCTTTCATGCATGTACGTTTCTTGCCCCGGTATGAGTCATGATGAAAGAATCCACAAGTATTTTAAAGGAATCTATGGAATTCTCGGGTAACATCGAATACCATGTCAAGGCTCCCCTCATGAGGGTTTCTCCAGATTCCTTCCGAAGCACAGATTCAATTTCGTGAGGGGCTAAATCATTTCCCTTTATCACCATTGGTGGCGCGCTCTGGTTCTGGTCCATCCGGGCATTCACTTCCCTCATGAACCGTGAAAGTTCATTCTTGAAATGATCATTCTCTTTGTTGAGGCCAGATTTGTCCCCCCCTGCCTCATCTGAGCTAATTTCAACCCTGGGAGTGTTGTTGTCAATCCTCCGCATCGTTTGATTCATGGGAACCCCCGAGAGGAATTGGATCTCGTATGTTTGAATTATTTGAAGCTCCCGACAACACTTGCTTCAGCTCCATCATAACTTTATCCTATTGCACGAGGTGGCCTATAATGATCGCCTATTGCACTTGCAAGACCCTTATCGCGTCGACGACATGCTCCTCATTAGCGTCATCGAGAGTGGTCCCTCGAACATGTCGAGGATACCGCCTGTCATGCACTGATGTAGTGTCATTTCCCTCATTATGAATGTCACTGATTGAGTCCCTCGAATCTCAGGGTTATGCATGTCATTAACAGTGTTATCTGCCATGTATTATGATCTTTTCTAAGACAAAAACAATCAAAACACGTTAGTAAAAAAGGCAAGGATCAATTTAATTACACAACTATCTAGGCTCCACGGTGGGCGCCAAACTGCTTACCTATAAAATGGTACAATTGAATTTATACGTGATTTCTAGATAAGTAAATTAATTTGATCCTGGAATAAATAAATAATCAAGAATTACACAATACTTAGCCTTAGGGTATAGACGAAACAGCAGAAGCAACAATTCCGAGAACAGGGTTTCCGGGCATAACAATAAAGAAATCTAGAAATAAGAAGATACGATTTGATTGAGCTTTGTAAAGAGTATAGCATAAGTTTGCCAGAAAATTCGTGTCCTTTACAATGACAACTGAGCTCACTATTTATAGCTATGAAGAAGGTTCTAGGGTCGTGCCCTTCTTTAATGTCAATTATGAGGGGCATTGATTAAGATATAACAGTGAACATAAATGCCAAATTCCTTGTAACTGGTAACTCCTCTTAATGTGATGGAATATTCTCTATTAAATGCTACCGGGAGAAGCGCAGTTATCACATCTTTATGAGCATTATTCGTTTCGGTGACAAACGAAACAATTACTTTTGGTCTTTAGCTATCCCCCTGTCTTGGGTTTCACGTGTCCCTTTCTCAGATAGCCACGTGTCATAGCGTATTTTACCCTATACAGATAGTCCCCCTGCTTTCCGGTGACATGACTTTGTGTTATCGGGAAGTTAGTAGAAACACCCTTTTGGCGGGAAGAAATAAGGTTATAAAAAGAATTCAACGCATATGAGATTAATAGTAACAGTATTAAAAGGACTAACTTGAAAGAATTTAGGAACTAAAGTATTGGTTGTAGTATATGATGACAAATGGTCATATTTAAAGAAATCTATAATAGATTTAACGGAAGTAGATAGGACAAATAATGGAGGAATATTTTACATAATCCCAAACTTTATGATAAACCTAATAGAATTTGGAAAAAATATTAAAATAGGAATACAAACCAAAGGATATGATGAAATGAACAATAGATGTAATTTATTAATATGTGTAGGGTTCATAGGTAAAATGGCAACTAATAGTAACACAAAATTTAAAATTAAAGTAGATGATGCGGTAGAAGTAATGGGAAATAAAGGAACAAAATTAATAAAACCCAGAAGAATATGCAGGATTAGAATGGAATTTAGAAGACTTTGCAAAACTAAAGATTCTAAAACCAGAATCTCATTTAATGTATACAAACTCTAAAAGTGAAACCTCAATTAGATTTAAAGATTATAATTATACTACTCAGAAAGAACTAGATGATGAAACTGAAAGTACATTAGAAAGTACTGAATTCATGAACATAGAAATAACACAAAATGACTTTGAAGTAGATACAACCTTAGAAGAAGCACGAGAACTCACTAAGAAAAATAAAAACATTGGGAGAAACGGGAAGAACATTTTAAGAAATGTGAATTAAGGATATATAATTGGGGATATAGAGCAAAAACTATTTCACAAAATAAATTAGAACGTTTTGATAAAACTTTAGGAGAAATGCAAGATAGTTATGAAGACATAGAAACAACAACAACAACAACACAGTATAATCCCCCTAGTGGGGTCTGGGGAGGGTAGTTTGTACGCAGACCTTATCCCTAAGGTGGAGAGGCTGTTTCCGATAGACCCTCGGCAAAAAGAATTAATGGAGTCAACTAGTTCTAGTCCATTTCAGAGTATAACCCAACAAAGTACAATAGATACAAGTACATGAAATGTACCTAGAAGAAGGGTATATAGAATAAGACAAGAAATAGAAACAAAAAATATAAAACCAACAGGAAAAAGAATGCCTATAGAGGAACCTATTAGGTTAAGTGAAGGAGCTAATAAAGGCAAAATATTAAATATAGCTGCCCATGATCCACAAATGTGTCACGACCCCAAATTTCCTCCGTAGGATGTCGTGATGGCACCTAGTATCTAAGACTAGGTAAGCCTATCAATGCGAAATAATAATAAATATCTAAAATAAATAAACTACAATTCGAACGATTTCAACTCCCAAAACCCGGTAGAAATAAGTCACAAGCTTCTAAGAATTTATTCTCAATGCCTCTATATATCAAGGTCTAAAGAAAATTAAGGAAGCAGCATAAAAATGATAGAAGGGGACTCCGGAGTCTGCGGATGCTGACAGATATACCTCGAAGTCTCCGTGCACAGGTAACTCACTAACGTCTAGGCTGGTAAGATGTACCTGGATCTGTAAAAAAAGATGTGCAGAAGCGTAGTATGAGTATACCACAGCGGTACCCAGTAAGTGCCAAGCCTAACCTCGGTAGAGTAGTGACGAGGTTAGGTGAGGCCTTACTGGAATATAATAATGGCATGGTAAAATGTTTAACAATATAGTAAAATAAAATAACATTGGAAATGAATCAAGTAGTGTGTCACCATTTAATTAAGCAAAATAATGGTAAATAATATATCGTGGAAACAAAACAGAATTTCAAATAATATCTCGTGGAAACAAAACTGAATTTCCTTTCAACTTTAAGAAAATCACAACAAATAATCAAGGCAACTGCGGCCATAAATCAATATCAACAAGGACACTCTCGAGGTACCGCCGCGTAGTCCCAAATCATAAACAAATTCACAATATCTCATTTTCTTATCTCACCGCGGGAGCCTTCACAATTTATTTGAAAGAAAACATTTTTTCCGAAATAACATCTCGCGTTTTAGCCATCCTTATCACACCGCATGACTTCTAGTAGTTCCCCCTATTAGCCACGCGTATCAAGCCACCCTTATCTTACCTCATGCATTTCAATACCCAGACCTTATACTACCGCATGCGTATCAATATCACAATATATCACAATTTCAACCTCAAGTGCTCAAATAATGTAACTTGCCAAAATAATTCAACAACAATATTTTTTCCACAATAAAGAGCTCACGGCTCATGCCAAAATAAATCATCAATAATATTTTTTCATAATAAAGAGCTCACAGCTCCATCACAATGAGTACAAAAATTTTACAAAATATTCAAGAATAAATAATTCAGGAAAATAATATTTCAAAATCTTTAATACGTTGCTTCAATATCAAATTTAAAATGTCAAATACTTCATATTAATAATGTTTAATTTAAAGAAAATCACCCTTCAAATAATGCACAGAATAAAAGAAACCAAGTTTCAACTAAACAAGTATAACAATTAGCAAGAAAAGGTCAAACAAATTTAAGGTATATATCTCAGATCAATGATGAATAATATAACAAGATAAAATAATTTAATAAATACGCAACAATGATCTACACAATTTAAAAATATAATCTTCACATTTAGCCCGTGTACACACTCGTCACCTCGTGTACATGACTTTTAACACATTTCAATAATCACATGAATATCAATTCTAGGGGAAATTTCCCCCACACAAGGTTAGACAAGTCACTTACCTTGACTTGCTCCAATTTAACCAAGTAGTATGCTTTTTTCTCGATTTTCCGATTTTGCTCGACTCTTATCTAGTCATAATTAATTCGATACAGTCAACAAAAATTATAGAATCAATTCCATAAGCAAATACAATATTTTTCAATAAAATCTGAAATTAACTCAAAAATGGCCCGTGGGGCGCACGTCTCGGAATCCGGCGAAAGTTATGAAATATGAACGCCCATTCAACTACGAGTCCAACCACTCCATTTGTACAAAAATCCGACATCAACTTGACCTCCAAATCTCAAATTCTCATTTTGAAATCCCTAGGCCCAAATCCTCTAATTTCACCTCAAAAACATGTAATCTATTCAAAATATTCAATGATAATCCAATATAATTGACTAACAATGATCACATGTGATTTACCTCAAGTTTTTTCCGTGAATTCTCTCTGCAAAATCTCCCAAAACCGTGTTGAAAATGTCCAAATGTCAAAAATATCGGAACCCCTTTGTTTTTGTAATCTGGTCTGTGCTTTCGCACTTGCGGACAAAATTCTCGCACCTGCGGTCTCGCATCTGTGGTAAAATACCGTATCTGTGGAAATTGCTCTGCCCAACTGCCTTCGCTTCTGCGAGCTTTGGAAGGCATCTGCGCCTTCGTAGGTGCGGAAAATTCCATCGCACCTGCGGACATGCCCGCACCTGCGCCCTTCCTCTCGCTTCTGCGCAACATGAGCCGCATTTGCGGCTCCAACTGGGCAGCACTTCATCCGCTTCTGTGAGCCACAACTCGCTTGTGCAAGTCCGCTCCTGTGGTCAGTCCCTCCGCAGGTGCGATGAAACCAGAAGCTGCAAATTTCAGAATTTGCCTAAGTCCAATAATTGATCCGATTTTGATCCGGATCGCACTCGGGGTACTCGGCACCCCGTCCGAAAATACCAATAAGTCCTAAATCATCATACGAACTTAGTCGAGTCTTCAAATCACATCCAACAATACTAAAAACACGAATCACACATAGATTCAAGCCTAATAAATGTTAAGAATTTCCAACGTCTACATTCGATGTCGAAACCTATCAAATCAAGTCCGATTGACCTCAAATTTTGTACACAAGTCATAAATGACATAACAGAGCAGTTAAAATTTTCAAAACTGGATTCTGACCCCGATATCAAAAAGTCAACTCCCCGATCAAACTTCCAAACATAAATTCCTATTTAAGCCATTTCAAGCCTAATTTCACTACGGATTTCCAAATAACATTTCGATCACGCTCCTAAGTCCAAAATTACCATACGGAGCTATTGGAATCATCAAAAGTTTATTTCGGGGTCGTTTGCACATAATTCAACATCCGATCACTATTTAAATTTAAACTTTTAATTTGTTTCTTCAAAATTTCATATCTCGGGCTAGGGACCTCAGAATTTGATTCCGGGCATACGCCCAAGTCCCAAATCACGATACGGACCTACCAAAACTGTGAAAATACTGATCCGAGTCCGTTTGCTAAAAATATTGACCAAGGTCAACTCAGTTGAGTTTTAAAGCTCTAATTCACATTTTAGTTCATTTTTCACATAAAAACTTTTTGAAAATTTTTACGGACTACGCACGTAAGTCGAGTAATAATAAATAGTACTTTTCAAGGTCTTAGAATATAAAATTAATTATGAAATTTAAAGATGACATTTTAGGTCATCACAAAATGTGGAACTCAGTAATAGACCTTTGGAAAGGTATATTAGTAGCAGATTATATAAAACTCTATCACGATACAGATGCAGAAGAAATGTATAAATATATGAAAACTTTCTTAGGAGAATCAACAAAAGGATTATGGGAATCCTATAAGTCAAAATTCCAACAAGCATTTCAAGCTTTAATAGCAATGAGACCAAATCCTTATAATTTCACAAATAAAATACATCGTTTAATAACATGAGAAGATCCAAATAGTGGATTGGTCAATTTACAAAGAAACACATTAATCATGCTAGAACAATTAAGTATAGGTAGTAGGCATTACATAAAGAAATTCTTAAATGATTATTTCTATTATTGTACTATCAGTGGAAATACTTTTGACCAAGAATTAGGTAAAAGGTTATTCAATAAATTACCAGGGTCTCTAGGCAGAGAAATTGAAGAAAGATGGTACAAAAGAAAGGAGTATTACAAAAACCAAATGCAAAATGGTCTATAGGACACAAAATACATCTCATAATGGAAATATTACAAGAAACATGTGCACATATACAAATAGAAAAACAACTAAAACAAAATGATATGAGTTTTTGTAAGAATATAGTATACACAACCCAAAGTTATGACAAGGATAAATATAAAAAGAAAAAATATAGAAAATATAAGCCTCAATTTAATAGAGGTTATGCTAGGAAGAACTATTATCTTAAAAAATCATCAGCTAAAAAACCTTATTTAGATAGAAACATATATGTTAGAAAATACAGGACAAAGAGAAATTATAAGAATAAATTAGAATGTTTAACTTGTGGAAGCATAGAGCACTTAGCAAATACATGCCCAAAAAGGATCAATAGCAAGACAAGAAATTTGCAATTAATAGAAGATTTTCAAGAAACCTTAATAAATATAGACAAATATATGTCAGATAACAAAAGTATATACTCTGTAGTAAGTATAGATGTAGAAGAACAAAATAAACTAGAATCCTCAGAATCAGAGGAAGAAGAATTAATAAATGAGACAGGATCAAAAAAGTTAGATTTAGAAGAAATACAGGTAAACATATTAGTAAATTTATCTGAAGAATGTAACCATGAGTTTGAGAGAAATAAGGGATTAGATAGTAATCAATGTTTTATATGTAAATGGTATCCTAGTAAAGATAAAAGAGCTAAGTGTAAACTATGTTATTTAGAAAGATTTTGTAACCAGTCGTTTTGAGTTCTAGCGCATTGTTCAGCGGTTTGAGGCCTTGAGTAGCTTCAATTAAGTTATTATGACTTGTACGTGTGGTCGGATAGAATTTTGGGAAGTTTGGAGTTGATTTGAAATGAAAGTTCTAATTTCGGAATCTTTAAGTTAAACTAATTGGCTAAGGTTCGACTTTTGAGTAAACGACCTTGAAATTGGGATATGAAGGTTTCAATAGGTTCGTATGATTATTTCGGACTTGGACATATGTTCGAGTTGAGTATCGGATTACCCGAGACCATTTCAACACTTATTATGGAAGGTTGGCTATTTGAAGGTTTAAGAATTTCCGAAGTTTGGTTTAAAGTGGGCTTTGGTGTTATCGATGTCCCCTTGGGATTCTGAGCCTTGGAATGGGTTCGTATTATAATTTATGACTTGTACGCAAAGTTTGACGTCATTCCGGAATATTTTGGTATGGTTCGAGCGCGTTCGTCGAAGTTTGAAAATCTGAAAGCTTAAAGAAGGGTTCCGATCGTTGATTCGTAGTTTCGATATTGTTTGGTGTGATTTAAGGCCTCAACTAAGTTTGTAATATGTTTTGGGACGCGTTGGTATGTTTGGTCAAAGTCCCGGGTCCTTGGGTTGATTTCGGATGGCTAGCAGATCAAATTTTGGACTTAAGGTAAAGTTGGAGATTTCTGGTTGCTGGTGCAACCGCTTCTGTGGAAGCTTCATCGCAGAAGCGAGGCAGTGAACCGCAGAAGTGACCTCGCAGAAGCAAGGCAGTGAACCGCAGAAATGGTTGGAGGCGATTTGGGTAGAGGCCGCAGGTACGAAGAAATTTCCACACCTGCGTGATCGCAAATGCGGTCGATGGAGCGCATGAGCGGAGGTTGGCCAAGAAGGCCTGGGCCACAGAAGCGGACACGGTCGCACAGAGCGTAGAAGAACTGGAGGCCCGCAGAAGTGGAGATGCAGGTTCACAACAGGCATCGCAGATACGGCCGATGACTTGGCCTGGGTTCTCGCAGGTGCGAGATTGAAGCCGCAGAAGCGACCAGGGGATCGCAGATGCGAAAATGTCGTTAGACAAATTTGTTTTAAGAACGAGATTTGGCTCTTCTTCTTTAATTTTTCACTTGGGATGGCCGAATTTGGGGAGCCATTTTGAGGGAATTTTCATCAAGCAACACAAGGTAAGTAATTCCCACCTATTACAAGTTAAATACATGGTTTATATATGGATTTAAACATGAAAACAAGTAAAAATTTTGGGATTTTGATAGAAAACCTAGAATTTAGTATTTTTGGATTTTGACCACGAAATTGGACATGGAATTGAGAATAAATCATATATTTGCGTTTGTAGTGTTACGGGTAAAGTTTATCTTTGAAAAGTTTCGGAATCCGGGCACATGGGCCCGATGGTGGATTTTATTGACTTTTCGAGCGAAGTTGGGAATTGTTATGAATTGATTTATTATGAGTATTAGAGTACATTTTTATTGGTTTGCATATTGTTTGACTAATTTTGGAGATAAGTGCATCAACTTGAAGTGTTTTAGTGGCATTGGAACTGATTATGGAACTTCGGAGCGAGGTAAGTCTCTTGTCTAATTACCCCTAGGTGATGTATTCGATATGTGCTACTTGTTGCAGAGGCTACGTATGAACGAGGTGACGGGAGTCCATACATAGCAAAATTCATGTTATTGTCCAGGTAGACTTAAGTTCACACTATGCTATAACTGTGCTATTTGAGTTATCCCTCGCATATTAAATTCTTTTATTTTACATTACACCTTGATACCAGACTTGCATAAAGTGATAAACTTGCTATTGTAGAGATTTTACATGCTTCATGATTAGCCGCGGAATAATTGTACTCCTCTTACGAATTTCTCCCGCGCTATGCGTTTTCATCAAAGGTTTTCCTTAAAGTTCATAACTTGCATGTTTATTCGTGAATGGGGTCAAGGACCCGTTAAAGCTTCTTATTCTAATGGGATCGGTCCATTCGCCTTGGAAATATAATAGATGTATCTATGGTTTGTGCCGTTCGACCCTCCGCAGTGCACATATTATGATGGGATCGGGCCGTACGCCTCTACATTTCTATAAATACTTTTATGAAACTGTGCGTAATATTTGAGAAGAAACCAGCGTATCTGTGAGTTTTTCCTGATTTGAACTGCGCCGACCTATTTGGCAAGGTCCATTATATATATACTCCGATTGAGGAGGTAACTGCTTAGTGGGAGCTTGAGTTTACCGTTCAGAGGAGGATTGTACCTCTTATTTATATTTGTTCATACTGTTTATTTGCTCTGCCCCATATTTATTTACTTCTTACCATACCCGTCTTATTGGACTACTAGTAAATGTTGATGTATACTCCTCGTCACTACTTCTCTAGGGTTAGGCTAGATACTTACTGGTATGCGTTGATTTATGTACGCATGCTACACTTGCTGCACTTATTGTGCAAGTATATATATGTTTCTGGTGGTGCTCTGGGTGCAAGGGTGTGGCATTTGCGGGGAATTTATGGTGAGCTGCATTCCATTCTACAATGCACAGCATACAGAGTCTCTATTAGATTTATTTATATTCTCCTGTCTAAGTTGTGTTCCATACAGATATTGTATTTTATTATATTTCCTAGTTAATGCTCATGCAATTGTGACACGGGGTTTTGGGGGTTCCTACTGGTTGTTCGTTATTGTGGTTTACGTAATTATTATCATTTTATCCTATAAATCTAATTTTATACTATTTAATTAATAGAGATTATGATTTCGAAAGTATTAAAATGAGCAATTAAGTTGATCAATCACCGTTGGCTTGCCTGACGGCGGCGGTAGGCATCATCACGACCTTTAGTAGGTTTTGGGTCGTGATAGCTTGGTATCAAAGTGTTAGGTTCACTTAGGTCTCACGAGTCATGACAGAGTCTAGTAGAGTCTTACGGATCGGCATAGAGATGTCTGTACTTATCTTCGAGAGGCTACAGGGCTGTTAGGAGCACTTCCCTTCTTGATTCCTCATTGTGCAATTTGATTCCTTTGAGGCTTATGCCTTTATTTTATTCTTGCTTAATCTTATGCGACGTGAAACACTTGGTATCAATTGGGCATTGAGGAGTTGTAATGGTACTTGTCATGACCCCAATTTCCCTCCGTAGGATGTCGTGACAACACCTAGTCTCTAAGACTAGGTAAGCCTAACAATTACACGGAATAACTGAATATAAAGCTGAAACTCAACCTCAACATCTGAAATAAATAAGAACTGCAATTCAAAATAGCTACAACTCCCATAACCTGGTAGAAATAAGTCACAAGCTCCAAAGAGAAAAATACTAAATATCTCTATAAATCATAGTCTAATCAGGAATGAGGAAAGACAACATAATAAAGATAGAGGGGGACTCCGAGGTCTGTGAACACTGACAGATATACCTTGAAGTCTCCACATACGGGCTAGCTCACGGGAATCTGGTCGGGTAAGCAGTACCTGGATCGACACAAAAAGATGTGTAAAAGTATAGTATGAGTACACCACAACGGTAATTAGTAAGTACCAAGCCTAAACTTAGTAGAGTAGTAACGAGGTCAGGCCAGGGCCCTACTGGAAATAATAGGAAGCAAGGCAGAAGATATAATAGTATAATGAAATGACTGAGAAGTGAACAATGAGAATTTACAGAAAGATAACAACACGGGATTTAAGAAGACAACTACAACATGTGAGAAACAACAAGATTCTTACATGTTAAGAAACAACAACAACAACACAGCAAATAGAGGTAAACAACAGGGGCACAAATTGCAAGTAAGAGATAAGACACTATGACATTTGGCTAAACATGACGATTAAACGTGCTAGAGTAACTTAGTTAAGGAAATAAAAGGAACTATTAAGCAAAAACCGAATACATTTAGCCCGAGTACGCACTCGTCACCTCGCGTACACGACCTTCAAGTATTGCAATTTACCATAACAATACCAAATCCTAAAGGACATTTCCTCAACACAAGGTTAGACAAGTCACTTACCTCAAATCAGCCCAATCAATCAATAATAATGCCTTTCCCTCGACTTTCCAACTCCGATCGGCTCGAATCTAGCCAAAACAATTACATATTATAAATATAACTATAAGAAACTAATTTAAGTAATAAATCTACGACTTTAGCAAAGAATTGAAAATCGCTCCAAAAAGTCGACTCGGGCCCACGTCTCGGAACCCGACCAAAATCACAAAATCCAAACACCCATTTTTAACGAGCCCAACCATACAAGAATTACTTAAATTCGACCTCATTTGGCCTTTTACAACCCAAAAATTCGGTCTACGAACTTTCACCATTTCCCCCCAAATTTCTCATCCCAAATCCTTAATTAAATGAAGAAATTAATGATAGATTAGTGGAGAATAATTAAATATGAGTCAAGAATCCTTACCCAAATATTTCCTCTGAAAATACCTCAAAATTATGCCTCAATCCGAGCTCTCGATGTCCAAAAATGGAGAATGCAATCAAACCCTCGAACTTAGGCCTTTTCTGCCCAGTGAATTTGCACCTGCAAACCCACAACCGCATTTTCGGCTCCGCATCAGCGGAATTTCCATCGCAGGTGCAGACTTCACTTAAGTCCCCTGGGTCCGCTTCTGCGAGAATATGATTGCACCTGCGCATGCGCGCCTGCGGAAAAACATGTTGCACCTGCGAGTCCTTCCTAGACATGCGGCCAATCCCTCCGCATCTATGCTCTATTTCTCGCACATGTGAGTACGCATATGCGGCCAGTCTCTCAGCATGTGCGATGACACCAGAACTAGGAGCTTCAGCATTTTCATAGGTCCAAAATTTGTTCCAGATTCAATCCGACCCCATCCGAATATACCAACAAGTCCTAAAATATCATACGGACTTAGTAGAGCCTTTAAATCACATCAAACAATGTTAAAAATACAAATTACACATCGATTCAATCCTTATGAACTTTAGAACTTTTAACTTCAACATTCGATGCCGAAACCTATCAAATCAAGTCCGATTGACCTTAAATGTTTGCACACAAGTCACAATTGACATTACAGACCTACTCTAACTTCCGAACTCAAAATCCGACCCCGATATAAAAAAGTTCACTCCTGGTCAAACTTTCCAAAATTCATCCAATTTTCCAACTATCGACAATTAACGCCGAAATGACTACGGACCTCCAAATTAACATCCATATACGATCCTAAGGCCAAAATCATCCTACAGAGCTATTGGAACCGTCGAAACTCTATTCCGGAGTTATATTCATACAATTCAAACTATAGTAAATTCATAGAACCTAAACTTCTATTTTAGGGACTATGTCCCATTTTACTCCGAAACCAAAAGCTAGACCTCCCGGCAAGTCACGTAACCACATAATGAAATAAAAGTAGAAATAAATATGGGTTCAGGGCAAATACTGTCAAAACGACCATCCGAGTCGTTACATCTTTCACCTCTAAAACAAATGTTCGGAATCGAACGAGTATAGAGATATACCTAAAGTGGTGAAACGATGAGAACAACGGCTAAACATATCATGCTCGGTCTCCCAAGTCGCCTTCTCGACCGGTTGACCCTTCCACTGAACCTTCACTAAAGTGATGTTCTTCTACCCCAACCTTCGAACCTGTCTGTCCAAAATGGCCACCGGCTCCTCGACATAAGATAGATCCTTGTCCAACTGGACTGAGCTGATGTCTAGCACATGAGATGGATCGCCATGATACTTCTGGAGTATGGAAACATGGAAGACGGGATGAACTACAGCAAGACTACGTGGTAGTGCAAGTCTGTAAGCCACATCTCCAACCCTCTCAAGAATCTCAAAAGGCCCTATATAGCTAGGGTTTAACTTTCCCTTCCTCCCAAACCTCATAACCCCCTTAATGGGAGAAACATGAATCAATTTAACCTTTTCCAAAGCATCCTGAACCAAGTCTGTACCTAATAGCCTAGCCTCACCCGACTCGTACCAACCCACTGAAGACCGACACCGCCTTCCATACAAAGCCTCATACGGGTCCATCTGAATGCTCGATTGATAACTGTTATTGTAACCAAACTCTGCAAGTGGCAGGAACGAATTCCAAGAACCCCCAAAATCCATCACACACGCACGGAGCATATCCTCCAATATATGAATAGTGCGCTCGGACTGTCCGGCCGTCTGAGGGTGAAGTGCTATACTCAACTCTACCCGAGTACCCAACTCATATTGTACGGCTCTCTAGAACCGCGATGTAAACTGCGTACCCCGATCAAAGATGATAGATACCAGAATGCCATGAAGCCTGACAATCTCGCGATTGTAAACTTGAGCCAGCTGCTCCGAAGAGTAAGTAGTAACCACAGGAATGAAATGAGCTGACTTGGTTGATCTATCCACAATCACCCAAACTGCATTGAACTTCCTCTGAGTCTGTGGGAGCCCAAAATCAAAATCTATAGTGATCCACTTGCACTTCCACTTACACTCCGGAATCTCTAGCTTCTGAAGCAATCCACCTGGCCGCTGATGCTCATACTTCACCTGGTGACAATTTAGGCACCAAGCAACATACTCCACTATGTCCTTCTTTATTCTCTTCTACCAATAATGCTGCCTCAGGTCCTGATACAGCTTCGCGGCATCTGGGAAATGGAGTACCCCGAACTGTGAGCCTCCTAGAGAATCAACTCATGCAAAACATCTACATTGGGCACACATAGCCTGCCCTGTATCCGTAACACACTGTCATCTCCAATAGTGACCTCTTTGGAATCACCATACTGAACCGTGTCCTTAAGGACAAACAGATGGGGGTCATCATACTGACATTCTCTCATATGATCATAGGGAGAAGAATGAGAAACCACACAAGCCAAAACTCTGTTTGGCTTGGAAACATCCAATTTGACAAACGGGTTGGCCAAGGCCCGAACATCCAAGGCTAAAGACCTCTCTGCTACTGGTAGATATGCTAAACTGCCCAAACTCTCCTCTTTGGGACTCAAGGCATCGACCACCACATTGGACTTACTGGGATGATAGGGAATGGTAATGTCATAATCCTTAAGCAGCTCCAACCATCTCCGTTGTCGCAAGTTAAGATCCTGCTGTTTAAATAGATGTTGTAGACTTCGGTGATCGGTGTAGACCTCACAAGGGACACCATACAAATAGTTCCACCAAATCTTCAAGGTATGTACAATAGCTGCTAACTCGAGGTCGTGGACATAAGAGTTCTTATCATGCACCTTTAGTTGTCTAGACGCGTAGGCAATCACCCTACCGTCCTGCATCAACATTGCATCGAGACCAATGCAGTGACGCATCACAGTACACCGTATAGGACCCCGAACTAGTAGGAAACACCAACACTAGGTTGTAGTCAAAGTAGTCTTGAGCTTTTGAAGGATCTCCCCACACTCATCGGTCCTCCTGAACGGACTACCCTTCTAGGTCAATCTGGTCATAAGTGATGTAATAGACGAGAAACCCACTACAAATCGGTGGTAATACCCCACCAAGCCAAGAAAACTACGGATCTCATAGTTGAGGACAGCCTGAGCCAACTCTACACTGCTTCAATATTCTTCATATCTACCTGATCCCCTTACTCGATACTACTGAATCTAGCTAGAATTCACACTTCAAAAATTGTGCATACAACTTACTTTCACTCAAGGTCTGAAGCACAATTCTCAGGTGCTGCTCATGATCCTCCCGGCTCTGAGAGTACACCAAAACGTCGTCAATACACACGATGATGAACGAGTCAAGATAGGGTTGAAATATACTATGCATCAAGTGCACGAATGCTTCTGTTGGCATTTGGCAGCCCAAAAGACATCACAAGGAACTCGTAATGACCATACCAAGTCCTGAAAGCAGTCTTCGAGATATCTGGCTCCTGAATCTTCAACGGATGATAGCCTGGGCGGAAGTCGATCTTAGATAACACTCTGGCTCCCTGAATCTAATCAAATAGGTCATCAATGCGTGGAAATGGATACCTGTTCATCACTATAACCTTGTTCAACTGACGATAATCAATACACATCTGCATAGAACCATCGTTCTTCTTTACAAATAAGACGGGAGCACCCCAAGGTGATACACTGGGCCGAATGAATCCCTTATCAAGAACCTCTTGCAACTATTCCTTTAGCTCTTTCAACTCTACTGGGGCCAAACAATAGGGTGGAATAGAAATGGGATGAGTGCTAGGTAACTAATCAATGCCAAAGTCGATATCTCTGTCCGGTGGCGTGTCCGGAAGATAATCCCTCACTATCGTAATTGACTCGATGGTAGGAATGTCAGCACTAACATCCCTCATATATGACAGATATGCAACACACCCCTTCTCAACCATCAACTGAGCCTTTAGAAATGAAAAGACCCTGCTAGGAATAAAATCTAAGGTACCTTTCCACTCTAGCTGCGGTATACCTGGTATATCCAACGTCACTATCTTGGCATGATAATCAAGGATAGCGTGATAGGGCGACAACCAGTCCATGCCCAAAATAACATCGAAATCCACTATACCGAGCAGTAAAAAATCATCTCTGGTCTCAAAACCACTAAGCACAACCAAACACGACCGATACACACGATCAAATACAATAGAATCACCCACGGGTGTAGAAACATAGACAGGAGAACTCAAAGAATCACAGGATACCCCCAAATACATAGCAAAATAAGATGACACATAGGAATAAGTGGAGCCTTGATTAAATAGTACTAATGCATCTCTATGACAGACCGGATACAACTGCCTCCGTCCTAACAAAAAGGGCATATTATATGGCCTTGCCTCCCCTTCTAGGGCGACCTCCACCTGCCCGACTTCTACCCCGAGCTGGTTGTGCATGTGGAGTGGTAGGTGGTGCTATAACAATAGCCTAAGGACATGGTGGGACATGCGATGCCTGAGTGGTCTGTGGAGGTGCACCCCTCATGAATTTGGGGAAATCCCTCACCAGAGGTCAAGTGTTACCACACTCAAAATAAGCTCTCCAAGGACGTGGCTGCTGTGACTGGCTCGAGCCTGATCGGCTGGACTGACCGCTAAAAGCACCCCATGAAGGAGGTGAATTAGACAATGGCGGTGCATAATAGTGAGCAGGGCCTAAGAGTGCCCGGAGTACCGTTGGCGGTGGAAGTGCTGAATCAATAGGGTGACACACAAAGCCCCTATCCTGATGGGCTGCAGCTGGGGCATGAGTACCACTATATGTTCCAAATTTTTGAGACCTCTTGGCCTCTCTCACCTCTCTCTCCTGAGTCAATATATGCTCCAATCTCCTAGAAATTACGACTACATGCTGGTATGTGATATCCATCTCTAACTCTCAGGCCATGCTAAATCTGATACTGGGGTTGAGACCTTCAATAAATCGATGAACGTGCTCACGAACAGTAGCAACCAAGGCTGGTGCATGCCTAGCCAAATCACTGAACCGGACCGCGTACTCTGACATGTCCATATAACCCTAGCACAACTGCACAAACTCTATGCGCCAAGCATCTCTGAGGCTCTGGGGTACATACTCCCTCTAGAATAAATATGAGAACTGAGTCCAAGTGAGTGAAGCCTCCTCAACCGGTCTACCCAACTCATATTCCCACCACCACTGATAGGCCGCTCCTCTAAGCTGGAACGTAGTGAAAGATACCCCACTAGACTCCGCAACACCCATAGTACGGAGAATACGATGGCAATCCTCAAGAAAACTTTGGGCATCCTCTGACGCCAAGCCACTGAAAGTAGGGGTTGGTACTTCTTGTACCTCTCGATCTAGAGCTTCTCCCCCTCAGAAACTACTGCCCTAACCTCGAGCTGAACTGGAGCTACCAGTTGCATTGGTATGACCTCAGGAACTTGGTCGACCTGGACCCGCTATTTTAGGGTACGGGCGGCGGGAGTATGTGCTCCTCCCCTAGCTTGATATGTGGCAAGAGTAAGTGGTATCAATCCTCCCTGAGCCAAGGTGTTGAACATGCTAAGAAACTGGGCGAGAGTCTCCTTGAGCGCTGGTGCAGTAACAGGTGTCTCAGGTGCCTGCCTTCCAACTGGAGCTACTGGTGGCTCCTCTGTAGCAGCTCGTACGGGTGCTCTGGCTGCACCACATGGACGTTCTCGGCATCTACCCGAGCCTCGGTCTTTTACGGCTCTAGTAGGGGGCGCGAGTGTTTGGTTATCTGATCCAGCTGTATATGTCCTCACCATCTGTAAGAGAATAGAAAGACAGAAATTTAGAGTCCGAAGTCAAAATCTCGCACGATAAGGAAACAAAGAAGTGAAGCTTTTTCCAAACAGTTCCATAGCATCCCGAATATAAGTATAGACGTCTCCTTACCGATCCGCCAGACTCTACTAAACCTGCTTGTGACTCATAACATCTAATAACCTAGAGCTCTTATACCAACTTGCCACGACACCTATTTCCCTCAGTTGGATGTCATGACAACACCTAGTCTCTAAGACTAGGTAAGCCTAATACTTATGCCGAATAACTGAATATAAAGTTGAAACTCAACCTCAACATCTGAAATATATAAGAACTGCGATTCAAAATAGTTACAACTCCCATAACCCAGTACAAAAATGTCACAAGCTCCAAAGAGAAAATACTACATATATCTACACATCAGAGTCTAGTGAGAAATGAGGAAAAATAGCATAATAAAGATAGAGGGGGACTCTGAGGTCTACGTGCGCTGGAAGATGTACCTTGAAGTCTCCATGTATGGGCTAGCTCACGAGTATCCGGTCTAGTAAGCAGTACGTGGGTCTGCACCAAACGATGTGTAGAAGTTTAGTATGAGTACATCACAACGGTATCTAGTTAGTGCCAAACCTAACCTCAGTAGAGTAGTGACGAGGTCAGGCTCGGGCTCTAATGGAAATAATAGGAAGAAAGGAAGAAGATATAATAATATAATGAAATGACTAAGAAGTGAACAATGCGAATTTACAGAAAGATAATAACACAGGATTTAAGAAGACAACTACAACATGTGAGGACAAACAAGCGTATTACAAGGTAAGAAACAACAACAACACAACCAATAGAGGTAAACAACAAGGGCGCTCCCGAGGTACCGCCTCGTAGTCCCAAAAGTAAATATGCAATAGGGGCGCTCTCGAGGTACCGCCTCGTAGTCCCAAAAGTAAATACATAACACGAGTGCTCTCGAGGTACCGCCTCGTAGTCCCAAAAATAAATATGCAACAGGGGCGCTCTCGAGGTACCGCTCGTAGTCCCAAAAGTAAATATGCAACACATAACCAATGGAACAATGAAATTACAACAAAATATCCTACAGTTAAAGACTGAATACAAAATCAGGGAAGCAGGTAATTCAACTAAGCATGTTGCACAAATTGCAAGTAAGATATAAGACACGTAGACATGTGACATTATGCTAAAAATGACGACTAAAAGTGCTAGATTAACTCAATTAATGAAATAAAAGGAACAATTTAGCAAAAACCGGATTTCAACATTTAGCCTGAGTACGCACTTATCACCTCGCATGCACAACCTTCACGTATTGAAATTCACCATAACAGTATCAAATCAAATCCTAAGGGGAATTTTCCCCACACAAGATTAGACAAGTCACTTACCTGAAATCTCGCCCCATCAATCAATAAGAATGCCTTTTCCTCGACTTTCCAACTCTGATCGGCTCAAATCTAGACAAAATATTTACTTACTATAAATATAACTATAAGAAACTAATTTAAGTAATAAATCTATGACTTTAGAAACAAATTGAAAAATTTCTCCAAACCTTCGACCGAGCCCACGTCTCGAAACCCGACCAAAATCATAAAATCCGAACACCCATTCGATAGTGAGTCCAACCATACAAGAATTACTCAAATCCAACGGCCTTTCAAAATCCAAAAATGTGGTCTAAGAACTTTCACCATTTCACCCCAAATGTTGCAACCCAAATCCTTAATTAAATATAGAAATAAATGATAGATTAGTGGAGCTTATTAGACAAGGTGGGTTGCTCTGATGGTAAGCACCCTCCACTTCCAACCAAGAGGTTGTGAGTTCGAGTCACCCCAAGAGCAAGGTGGGGAGTTCTTGGAGGGAAGGATGCCGAGGGTCATTTTGGAATAGCCTCTCTACCCCAGGGTAGGGGTAAGGTCTGCGTACACACTACCCTCCCCAGACCCCACTAGTGGGATTATACTGGGTTGTTGTTGTTGTTGTTGTTGTTGTTGTTGTTGTTGTATTAGTGGAGATTATTCAAAAATGAGTCAAGAATCCTTACCTAAATGTTTCCTATGAAAAGCCCTCAAACTTTTGCCTCAATCCGAGCTCTCTAGGTCCAAAAATGGAGAATGAAATCAAACCCTCGAACTTAGGCCTTTTCTGCCCAGTGAATTCGCACCTGAGAACCCACAGCCGCACCTGCGACTCCGCACCTGCGGAATTTCCATCGCAGGTGCGGACTTCACTTAAGTCCCCTGGGTCCGCTTCTGCGAGAATTGGCCCGCACCTGCACGTGCGCTTCTACGGCAAAACATGTCGCACCTGCGAGTCCTGCCTAGACTGCCCATAATGCTTCTACGCTCCATTTCTATCACATGCGAGTCCGCACCTGCAGCCTCTGCAGGTGCTATGATACCAGAACTGGGTGCTTCAGCATTTTCACAAGTCCAAAGTTTGTTCCTGATTCAATCCAAATCACACCCGGGGCCTCCGAGACCCCGTCCGAATATACCAACAAGTCCTAAAATATCATATGGACTTAGTCGAGCTTTTAAATCACATGAAACAACGTTAAAAACACGAATTGCACATCGATTCAAGCCTAATGAACTTTAGAACTTCTAACTCCAACATTCAACGCCGAAACCTATCAAATCAAGTCCGGTTGACCTCTAATGTTTGCACACAAGGTGCAATTAATATTACGGACCTACTCCAACTTTAGGAATCGAAATCCGAACCCGATATAAAAAAGCCCACTCCCGGTCAAACTTTCCAAAAATCATCCGATTTTATAACTTTTGCTAATTAACGCCGAAATGAGCTACGGACCTTCAAATCAACATCCGGACACGCTCTAAGTCCAAAATCAGCCTACGGAGCTATTAGAACCATCAAAACTCCATTCCGGAGTCATCTTCATACAATTCAAATTATGGTAAATTCCTAGAACTTGAACTTCTACTTTAGGGACTATGTGTCCCATTTCACTTTGAAACCAAAAAACAAACCTCCTGGCAAGTCACGTAACCACATAATGAAATAAATGGAGCAATAAATAGGGGTTCGGGGCTAATATTCACAAAACTACCGACCGGGTCGTTACATCCTCCCCCATTAAAACAAATGTTCGTCCTCGAATTAGTATAGAGACATACCTGAAGTGATGAAAAGATGAGGATAACGCTTGCGCATATCATGCTCGGTCTCCCAAGTCACCTCCTCGACCGGTTGACCCCTCCACTGAACCTTCACTGAAGCGATGTTCTTCCACCTCAACCTTCGAACATGCCTATCTAAAATGGCCACCGACTCTTTTCCATAAGATAGATCCTTATGCAACTGGACTGAGCTGAAGTCTAGCACATAAGACGGATCACCGTGATACTTTTGGAACATGGAAATATGGAACACAGGATGAACTGTAGAGAGACTAGGTGATAGTGCAAGTCTGTAAGTCACCTCTCCAACCCTCTCAAGAATCTCAAAAGGCCCGATATACCTAGGGCTCAACTTGCCCTCCCCCCCAAACCTCATAACCCCCTTCATGGGAGAAACCCGAAGCAAGACCCATGCCCAGACCATTAATGCAACATCGCAAACCTTCCGATCCGAATAACGCTTCTGCCTGGATTGGGCTATACGAAGTCAATCCTGAATCAATTTAACCTTTTCTAAAGCATCCTAAACCAAGTCTGTACCCAATATCCTAGCCTCTCCCGGCTCAAACCAACCCACTAAAGACCGGTACCGCCTACCATACAAAGCCTCATATGAGGCTATCTGAATGCTCGACTAATAACTGTTGTTGTAGGGAAACTCTACAAGTGGCAGGAACTGATCCCAAGAACCCCCAAAATCCATCACACACGTACGAAGCATATCCTCAAATATCTGAATAGTGCGCTCAGACTGTCCGTCCATCTGAGGGTGAAATGCTATACTCAACTCCACCTGAGTACCCAACTCATAATGTACGGCTCTCTAGAACCGCGATGTAAACTTCGTACCCAGTCAGAGATGATAGATACTGGCACACCATGAAGCCTGATAATCTCGGGATTGTAAACCTAAGCCAGCTACTCCGAAGAGTAAGTAGTAACCACAAGAATGAAATGATCTGACTTGGTCAATCTATCCACAATCACCCAAACTACATCGAACTTCCTCTGAGTCTCTGGGAGCCCAACAACGAAATGCATAGTGATCCACTCTCATTTGCACTCCGAAATCTCTTGCTTCTGAAGCAATCCACCCGGACGCTAATGCTCATACTTCACCTGCTGACAATTTAGGTACCGAGCTACATACTCCAATATGTCCTTCTTTATCCTCTACAAATAATGCTGCCTCACATCCTGATACATCTTCACGGCACTTGGGTCAATGGAGCACCGTGAACTGTGAGACTCATAGAGAATCAACTCATGCAAACCATCTACATTGGGCACATATAGCCTGCCCTGCATCCGTAACACACTGTCATCTCTAATATTGACCTACTTGGCATCATCCTGCTGAACCGTGTCCTTAAGGACAAGCAGATGGGGATCATCATACTGTCACTCTCTAATATGATCATAAAGAGAAGACTGAGAAACCACACAAGCCAAAACTCTATTTGGCTCGGAATCATCCAATGTGACAAACTGGTTGGCGAAGGACTGAACATCAAAGGCTAAAGGACTATCTGCTTCTAGTAGATATGCTAAACTGCCCAAACTCTTTGGCTTATGACTCAAGGTATCGACCACCACATTGGCCTTCCCGAAATGATAGAGAATGGTGATGTCATAATCCTTAAGAAGATCCAACCATCTCCGCTATCGCAAGTTAAGATCCTTCTACTTAAACAAATGCTGTAGACTTTGGTGATCAGTGTAGACCTCACAAGGGACACCATACAAATAGTGCCGCCAGATCTTCAAGGCATGGACAATAGTTGCTAACACGAGGTTGTGGACATGATAGTTCTTCTTATGCACCTTCAGTTGTCTAGACGCATCGGCAATCACCCTACCATCCTGCATCAGCACTGCTTCTAGACTAATGCAATGATGCATCACTGTACATTGTATAGGACCCCAAACCAACAGGCAACACTAACACAGGGGCTGTAGTCAAAGCAGTCTTGAGCTTTTGAAAGATCCCCTTACACTCCTCGGTCTACCTGAATGGATCACCCTTCTGGGTCAATATATGAATAGGTGTTACAATAGAGAAGAAACCCTCTACAAATCGGCGGTAATACCTCTCCAAGCCAAGAAAACTCCGGATCTCTGTACATAAGGACAGTTCGAGCTAACTCTGTGCTACTTCAATCTTCTTCGAATCTACCTAGATCCCGTCACTCGATACTACATAACCCAAAAATGCCACTGAATTTAGCTAGAATTCACACTTCAAAATTTTTGCATACAACTTCTTTTCTCTCAATGTCCGAAGCACAATCCTCAAGTGCCGTTCATGATCCTCCCAGCTCTGAGAGTACACCAGAATGTCGTCAATAAAAACAATTATGAACAAGTCAAGATAGGGCTGAAATACACCGTGCATCAAGTGCATAAATGATCTTGGGGAGTTGGTAAACCCAAAAGACATCACAAGGAACTCATAATGATCATACCAAGTCCTGAAAGCAGTCTTAGGGATATCTGGCTCTTGAATCTTCAACTGATGATAGCCTGAATGGAAGTCGATCTTAGAGAACACTCTAGCACACTGAAGCTGATCAAATAGGTCATTAATACATGGCAATGGATACCTGTTCATCACTGTAACCTTGTTTAACTGGAAATAATCAATACACACCCGCATAAAACCATCATTCTTCTTTACAAATAAGACGGGAGGACCCCACGGTGACACACCGGGCGGAATGAATCCCTTATCAAGCAATTGTTGCAATTGTCCCTTTAACTATTTCAACTATGATGGGGCTATACGATAGGGTTTAATAGAAATGGGCTGAGTGCTCGATAACAAATCAATGCCAAAGTCGATATCTCTGTCAGACGACATGCCCGGAAGATCCACCGAAAATACGTCGGGATAATCCCTCACTACTAGAACTGACTCGACGGTAGGAGTGTTAGCACTAACATCCCTCACATATGCCAGATATGCATCACACCCCTTGTCAACCATCCGTTGATCCTTTATAAATGAAACAACCCTGATAGAAATATAATTTAAGGTATCTCTCCACTCTAGCTACGGTAGACCTAGCATAGCCAATGTCACTGTCTTGGCGTGACAATAAAGGATAGCGTGATAGGGTGGCAACCAGTCCATGCCCAAAATAACATCAAAATCCACCATACAGAGAAGTAATAAATTAGCTCTGGTCTCAAAACCACTAAGAACAACCAAACACGATCGATACAGACGGTCAACAATAATAGAATCACCCACAGGTGTAGACACATAGATAGGAGAATTCAAAGAATCACGGGATATCCCCAAATACGAAGAAAATTAAGATGACATATAGGAATAAGTGGAGCATTGATTAAATTAGACTGATGCATTTCTATGACAGACCGAAACAATACATGTGATGAAAGAATCAGATGCAACTACCTTCGTCCTAGTAGAAAGGGCATAATATCTGGCCTGACCTCCCCCCAAGGCGACCTCTACCTGTCTGACCTCCATCTCAAGCTGGTTATGCATGTGAAGTGGTAGCTGCTGTTGTAACCATAGCCTGAGGAGCTAGTGTGGCATGCGGTTACTGAGTGGTCTGTGGAGGTGCATCACTCCAGAGTCTCGGGAAATCCCTCACCACATGATGAGTGTCACCATACTCAAAATAAGATCTTAGAGGACGTGGCTGTTGTGACTGGCTCGAGCCTAATCGACTGGATTGACTGCTGTAAGAACCCCATGTAGGAGGTGAACTAGATAATGGCGGATCATAATAAGGAGCATGGGGCCTAGGAGTGGCCAAAGTACTGTTGGCGACTGGAAGTGTTGAATGAATAGGGTAACCCACATAGCCCTATCCCGATGAGCTGCAGCTAGGGCACGAGTACCACTATATATGCCAGACTCTTGAGACCTCTTGTCCTCTCTCTCCCGAGTCAGCATACCCTCTAATCTCCTAGAAATCCCCACTACCTGCTGGTATGCGATGTCCAGATCCAACTCTCGGGCCATGCTAAATCTGATACTGGAGTTGAGCCCCTCAATAAACCGACGAACCCGCTCCCGAACATTAGGAACCAATGTTGATGCATGCCTAGCCAAATCACTGAACCAGACCGCATATATTTTGACATGGTCATAGAACCCTGGCGCAACTGCTCAAACTCTGCGCGCCAAGCATCTTTGAGACTTTAGGGGACATACTCCCTCAAGAACATATCTGAGAACTGAGTCCAAGTGAGTGAAGTTGCATCGGCCGGACTACCCAACTCTTATGCCCTCCACCACTGATAGGCGGTTCCTCTAAGCTGGAACGTAGTGAAAGAAACCCTACTAGAATTCGCAACACCCATAGTATAAAGGATACAGTGGCAATCCTCAAGAAAACCCCGGGTATCCTCTGACGCCAAGCCATTGAAAGTAGGAGGGTGGTACTTCTTATACCTCTCGAGCTTGAGCTGCTCCCCCTCAGAAACTGCTGCCCTAACCTCGGGTAGAACTAGAGCTTCCGGCTGCATTAGTATGACCTCAGGAACATAGCAGACATAGACCC